>VZQC01003723.1:5229045-5251798 GCA_009823505.1 Rhizomys pruinosus | reverse complement strand
TAAATGCATTTTGCATTTTATATGGTCAGGAGCTTATTGGGGCCAGGGAGTGGAATGTGGTGGTTTGCATGAGTGTCCCCCATAGGCTGTAAGTATTCAGACATTTATCTCCAGTTGGTGGCGCTGTTTTTGGAGGTCTTAGAAGGTGTGGCCATGCTGGGGGAAGTGTGTCACTGTGGGCAGGCTTAGTGAGTTTAACAAGCCTCATGGTGTACAGTTGCCCTCTCTCTGTTTCCTGTGCTCTTCGCGAGATGTGACCCTCGGCCTGCTGCTCCAGATCCAGCCACCACGCCTCCCACCACAATGGACTCTAATTCCCTGGAACTGCCAATCGTAAGCTCAAATAAACTCTTCCTTTTATAAGTTCCTTGGTCTGGTGTTTTATCACAGCAACAGAAAAGTGACTAATACAGTCCCCCCCCCTCAGTTATACCTGCATCCAGTGCAGGTCTCCCCATCAGTTATACCTGCATGCAGTGGGGGTCTCCCCCGTCAGTTATACCTGCATCCAGTGGAGGTCTCCCCGTCAGTTATACCTGCATGCAGTGAGGGTCTCCCCCTCAGTTATCCCTGCATCCAGTGCAGGTCTCCCCGTCAGTTATACCTGCATGCAGCGGGGTTCTCCCCCTCAGTTATACCAAATCTAGTGAAATTAACACATTTATTTAAACATCCCAGTGGCCAACTAGAGTGAGAACAAAATAGGTATGAAGATTGTGTGTTACCCATCTGAGGGCATTATCAGAGAGGAGGCCAAAATGATTTGGCTGGTTGACTTCAGCTGGCCTATTTTGTCTGGTTTTAGTGGTAATGTAACATAATGTAATGTAATGTAATGTAATGTAGTGTAAACTGCCTTTTCCCCTTCTCTTCCACAAATGTTGATATCAAGAGCTCCTCCTAATAAACTTGCTACATGAAAATTCATTTCTCAGAGTCTCCTTACTAGGGAACTCAATTTGCAATGCTTGACAGTACCAAAGGTTGATGATATGGTATAATTGTAAATCTTGGGCATTGCTTGTAGGACTATTTCAGAAAACTAAAAGAATCTACCAAAAACAAATATAGGCATACCCTTCATTCCTTTGATGCAATACTAGGTCCATGCACAATAGAAGTCACACAAAAGGTTTTAGGGGCTGGAGAGATGGCTCAGCGGTTAAGAGCATTGGCTGCTCTTACAGAGGTTCCAGGTTGGGTTCCCAGCACCCACATGGCAGCTAACAACTGTCTGTAGCTCCAGTTCCAAGGGATATGATGCCCTCTTCTGGCCTTCACAGACATTGCACACATGGATGCACTTACATACATGCAGGCAGAACACTCATACACATAAAATAAAAACAGATAAAAAAAACTGCTGGGCATAGTGATGCAGGCCTTTAATCCCAGTACTTGGGAGGCAGAGACAGGCAGACCTCTGTGAGATCAAGGCCAGCCTCCTCTACACAGCAAGTTCCAGACCAGCTGGGGCCCCATAAAACAAAAAAGAAATAAAAGATTTATAAAAGAATGATCACAGCATCACCATTTGCAACAGACAAAATTGGAAATAACACAAATATCTATCAATAATATAGCTAAAACTTCTGAAATGTATTCATCTCATCCAATGATATATGTAATATAAAGATATATACTATTCTATATATTACCCATAATAAATACCGAATAGCGTATTTATAAATTACTGCCACACGTGACAGCATGGATGAATTTTTTTTTTATGTGCTGGGAATTGAACTTAAGGCCTCACACATGCTAAGCAAGTGCTCTACCACTGAGCTATAGTCCTAGCTGTGCCATGCACATTCAGAGCCTTTGGTTGAATGAAGTGAGCCAGAATTCAAACAACGTATTATTTATATGCATAACATTTGTAAAGTAATTCTACGTGTATAAAGTTCAAAACCCAAGAAAGCTAATTGGAGCTGACAAAGTTAGGATAGTGCTTAACTTTAGGTACTGACCTAGAGAGAACAAAAAAGGATTCTGGAGTGTGTGTGTATGTGTGTGTGTGTGTGTGTGTGTGTGCGCGCGCGCGCGCACGCATGTGTGCCACAGTGCATGTGTGGAGGGCAGAGGACAACTCTGTGAAGTCTGTTCTTTCCTTCCATCTTTGTGTGGATTCCAGTGATCAAACTCAGGTTATCAGGATTACATTGTGGGGCAGCAAGTGCCTTTACCTGTAGAGCCGACTTGCCATCACCCCTGACCCATACCTCTTTTCTTGATGATAGCCATCCTGAATGACATAATCTCAATGGAGTTTTAATTTGCATTTCCCTGATGGCAAACAATAGTGAAAATTGTTTTCATACATTTACTGGGTATATTTATTTCTTTTGAGATAGTCTGTTCATTTTTTTAGAATGTAAATTTCATTCATTTGCCCATTTAATGATCAGATTTTTGTGTCTTTAATTCTTTTTGAGTTCTTGAGTCAAATATATTTAACTTATATTTGTCAATAATAAGTCCTTCTTACATGTTAGAAAAATGTACTAAAATATTAATAACTAAACTGACATGACATGAGATTTCCTTTGAAAGCTTCATGAAAACAACTGAGTTTGGGTTAGATGAAACAAAAATACAGGCTTAATAATTTCGAAGCTTATGTGATGGGGATATGAGAATTTATTATTGTTTCTGGTATCTGAATCATTTTATAATTAAAAAAAAGCTTTAAAACTTTAGGTAAGACTTTAATCTTGGGGCTGGAGAGATGGCTCAGCTGTTAAGAGCGCTGACTGCTCTTGCAGAGGACCTGGGTTCGATTCTCAGCACCCACATGGCAGATAAGAACCGTCTTTAACTCCAGTTCCAGGGGAATCCCAAGCCCTCTACTGACCTCTGCAGCATTGCACAACACGGGTGCACCAACCTACATGCAGACAGTACACTCATACACATAAAAAAACTTTAATCTTAAGTTGGAGGGCATATTTATGACTTTTATTTAAAAGTCATAAATAAAGCAGCAAGGGCCGCTCGGCATCCACTCTGCCCCCTACTTCCCTGCCTTCCATTGTAAAGTCACAACATGAAAAGCAGACATTGCTGAGCCCACTGGCGGCAGGCCCCGCCACATGGCCTAACACTGATTAACAATAATGTAATCACCAGAAAGTGTTTGAAAAGCCCACTGGTGCCTGGCTTCTGCTTCCCTTCTCAAAATAATATTATTTACTTGGTCTAAGATATATAGCTTGGCACTGAGAAGCATAATTTTGTTAAAGATAAAATTTATAGCATTAAGTGCCTACACCAGAAAATTAGAAACATCTCCTATAAATAAATTAACAATGCACTTGAAAGCCTTAGTATACCAAGAATAAAGAACACCCAAAAAGAGTAGATGGGAAGAGATGAAAAGAAAATAAAGGCTGAGATTAATGAAATAGAAATGAGGAAAACATATCAATGAAATGAAGGCTTGATTCTTTGAAAAGATTAACAAGATCAACATATCTTTAGCCAAACAACCAATAGAAAGAAAGGACCCAAATTAACAAACTCATAGACGAAAAGGGAGACCTTGCAAAAGACACAAAGGAAATTCAGAAAACCATAAGGACATACTTTAAAAACCTCTATCTAAACTATAAAATCTAAAATAAATAAGTTTTCTAGGCATCTATTGCTTACCAATATTAAATAAAAATGACAGAAATAATTTAAACAGACCCATAACAACCAGTGAGATAGCTATAGCAATTACAAATCTCCAATAAAAAGCAGTCCAGAACCAGATGGATACAGCATGGAATTCTACCAAATCTTCAAAGACCTAATATCAATACTCCTCAAATTATTCTGCAAAATAAAAAATGAAGGAACACTTCCAGATTCCTTCTGTGAAGCCAGCATTGCTCTAACACCAAACCAGACAAAAATCTAACAAAAGAGAAAAGTATAGACCAATTTCTCTGATGAACAGATTGATGCTCTCAAACAGACTGAAAGAACACATCAAAAAGATTATCCACCATGACCAAGTTGGCCTCATCCTAGAGATGCAGGGGTGATTCAACATACATAAACTGGGCTGGAGAGATGGCTCAGCACTTAAGAGCACCAACTGCTCTTGCAGAGGACCTGGTTCGATTCCTAGCACCCACATGATAGCTAAGAACCTGTTGTATTATATTATAAAATATAATATTCCGGTGGTCCTTTAAATGCTCATTATGTGTGAGCCGCACTCCACGAGATGTTCTTCCTCCCTGGACTAGGGCTCCCAGCTCTGGGAAGCTGCAAGCTGACAGTTCCTAGGCTTAAGCCCCAGCAAAGAGGGAGAAAGAAGAATGAGAATTACCTGGAGAGAAAAGGAAACAGACTCGCAGTCTGGGAAGAAAGACTCCATTTTAATGTTGTAACTCAAGGCTTTTTCTACAGATCCTTGCATGGGCTGGGACACACACACAATTGGGGGCTGGAGCAGGCAGCTGGGACAAGTGGAACCCCAGGCCATTTGCTCCTGATCAAAGCTTTTCTCTAAGAAATCAAAGACAATCTGGTATCTAGGCCTCCAAGTTTGGCTGGATAACAGCAGGGGTCAAGGCTTACAGGCTGCTTGCTGACTCTTTAAGTTCTTCCGCCAAAAGAATGCTTACAAGAACCATCTTTAACTCCAGTTCCAGGGCAATCCCACGCCTTCTTTTGACCTGCATGGCATTACATGACACGGGTGTACCAACCTACATGCAGACAGTACACTCATACACATAAAAAAATAATAAATAAGGGGCTGGAGAGATGTCTCAGTGGTTAAGAGTACCTACCGCTCTTGCGGAGGACCCAGGTTTGATTCTCACACCCACATGGTGGCTAAGAACCGTCTTTAACTCCAGTTCCAGGGGAATAACACACCCTCTTCTGACCTCCATGGCCGACATGGGTGCACAAACCTACATGCAGACAACACTCATACACATGAAAAATAATAAATTAAAAATAAAACAATATACATAAACAATAAATGTGATCCACCACATAAACAGACTCAAGGACAGAAACCATATGGTCATTTCATTAGATGAAGAAAAGTCCATTCATGATAAAAGTCTGCTGGGCATGGTGGCATACACCTTTAATCCCAGCACTTGGGAGGCAGAGACAGGCAGATCTCTGTGACTTCCAGGCCAGCCTCATCTACATAGTGAGTTCCAGGCCAGCTGGGGCTTCAGGGAGACACTGTCTCAAAAACAAAAGTCATAGAGAACCTAGGGATACAGGGGACATAGCCAACACAATAAGGGCAATGCACCACAGTCCTAGAGCTGACATCACATTACAATAAGGGCAATGCACCACAGTCCCAGAGCTGACATCACAGTGCATGGAGAAAAACTGAAAGCATTCCCCTTAAAATCAGGAGCAAGGCAGGGATGTGCGCTCTCTCCATTCATGTTCAGCAAAGTACCTGAAGCTAGAGCAATAAGACAAGTGAAGGAGATAAGGGGGTTATAAATTGGAAAAGAAGAAATCAATGTATCTTATTTGCAGATGATATTATTCTATGCATAAAAGACCCTAAATGTTCCACCAGAAAACTCCTAGAGCTGATAAATACGTTCAGAAAAGAAACAGGATATAAATGTAATGACCCTAAATCAGTTGCCTTCCTATATACCAACAAAAAGAGATGTAGGAAACAATCCTACTCATGATAGCCTCAAAATCCTTACAGCATCTTGGAATAAATCTAACAGAGGGAGTGAAGGGCTTTTACAGAAAGAAATTGAAGAAAATACCAGAAGATGGCAAGACCTTTCACGATCACTTATCAGTAACATTAATATTGTGAAAATGGCCATCCTACCACAAGCAATCTACAAATTCAATGCAGTAAAATTCCAACACAATTCTTCACAGAAATTGAAAAAACAATCCCAAATTTCAGAACAGCCAAAAATATCCTGAACAATGAGAGCATTGCTGCAGGCATTAGCATCTCTGATCTCTAATTATACTACAGAGCTATAGTAATAAAAACAGCATGGTATTGGCATTAAACACTAACACATTGATCAGTGGAGTAGAACTGAAAACCCAGATTTAAGTCCATACATTTACAGTTACCTGATTTTTTAGGGGGGGGGAGGGAAGAGGGGACAAAGGAGCCACAAATAGACACACGCTGGAGGAAAGACTGCGTGTTCAACAAATGGTGGTCAACTGGAAGAAGGCATGTAGAAGAATGAAACTAGATCCCTGTCTCTCACCATGTACAAACCTCAACTCCAAATGGACCAAGGACCTCAAAAAAGATCTGACACCCTGAATCAGATAGAGGAGAAAGTAGGGAATATGTCGAAACTGGTAGACACAGGAAACTACTTTCTGAACAAGACTTTGATAGCACAAGCTATGCTTAACAATTGAAAAATGAGGCCAGGTGAAACTGTTTGCTTCTGCACATCAAAGGACACCACTATTGGAAAGAAGCAAACCATGGGGCTGGAGAGATGGCTCAGTGGTTAGGAGCACTGACTGCTCTTGCAAAGGACCCAGATTCAATTCCCAGCACCCACATGGTGGCTAAGAGCCATCTTTAACTCCAGTTCTAGGGGAATCCGACGCCTTCTTCTGACCTCTGCAGCACTGACAGGGGCGCACCTACCTACATGCAGACAGTACACTCATACACATAAAAAAAAAAGGAGGGGGCTGGAGAGATGGCCTAGTGGTTAAGAGTGTCGACTGCTCTTGCAGAGGACCCGGGTTCGACCCCCAGCACCCACATGGCGACTGAAAACCGTCTTTAGCTCCAGTTCCAGGGGAATCCGACACCTTCTTCTGACCTCCGCTGCATTGCACGACACAGGTGCACAGACCTACATGCAGACAGTACATTCATACACATATGAAAATAAAATAAAATTTTTAAAAAATTAAAAAATAAAAAAAGGAAAGAAGCAACCCACAGAATGGGGAAAAAACCTTCACTAGCCATACTTCTAACAGAAGGTTAGTATTAACAATATACAAAGAACTCAAAAAACTTAATATCAAAAAAACAAACAACTCAATTAAAATGTTGGCCAAGGAACTGAACAAGAAGTTCTCTAAGATGAAATACAAATGGCTAAGAAATACCTCAAAAATGTTCAACCTCTTTAGCCATCAGGGAAATGAATTTTAAAACCAGTCAGAATTGCTAAACTCCAAAAAAACAAAATGAGAAATGCTGGTGAAGATATGGAAAAAGGGGAACTCTTGTCCACTGCTGGTGGGATATGAGGAAAGGGGGACTCTTGTCCACTGCTGGTGGGGATATGGAGAAAGGGAGACTCTTGTCCACTGCTGGTGGGGATATGGGGAAAGGGGGACTCTTGTCCACTGCTGGTGGGTCTGTTTCATAGGATGGAGCCCATACTTGACTTTGAGACCAGATTTAGGAACCTAAGGATAGAGAGGTCAAAGGACATAGGGGAGAGCCTAATACCACTTTTCTATGAAATAGTTTCTAAGTAGTTATAGTATTGAACTGACTCTCAATGACTTACAATTATACCCATAGATTAATGCAGCTCTCAGTTCCCACCAGAGAAGTTTCCTTATGTAGAGAATGGTGATTAACACAGAAACCCACAACTGGGCAATGTGCTGCAGAGTGCACTTCAAAAGAAAGTAAGACACACCTGAGAATCTGAGTTTGGGCTTCCCAGGGAGTCACAGGAAGTAAGGCAAACCCAGGTGTAGGTATGGGTTTCTCAAGGAAGAATCACAATTAAGTGTCTTAGCAGCAGGCATATATACCATTTCAGTGGATCTCAGGTTACATATTTTATTTATTTTATTATTTTATTATTTTGTTTTATTTTATTTTATTATTTTATTTTATTTTTTATTTTATTTTATTTTATTTTATTTTATTTTATTTTATTTTATTTTATTTTTTTTATATTTTTGGTCTTTTTTGAGACAGGTTTTCCCTGTATCCCCAGCTGGCCTGGAACTCACTTTGTAGAATAGGCAGAACTTGAACTCACAGAGATCCATCTGCCTCTGCCTCCACCTCCTGGGTTGCTAAGTGTGGTGTCACCTGAAGAGGGACGGGGGAGGGGAGGCTCGAACCAGCCAGCCTCCTTGGTGGATGATGAGTGTCGAAGGTCAGAAAGAGAACACACAGCAGACCGGGAGCTTGTCAAGGCAGGGCTCACTTTACTGCGGCAGGCAGCGGCTTATATATGCTTGGTGGGAGGGGTGGAGAAAGGAAGGCTGGAGAGGAGATGCGCAGAGCGGGGGGATAGCTTTGAGCCAATAGTAACTTGCCACATCAGTTGTAGGTGTTTTCAGGTCGGGCTATGCTGAGTCACTCCTATGCAGAAGTGACCGGCCAGAGACAGGTGGCTAAACTCTAGTCAGGCTCAGGGGGTTACAGTAGGCCGCATTCTCTAGGGCCCACAGGCCCAACAGCTAAGAAATTTTCCTTTTCTCTTTTTGATAAGTGAGATTATAAAGTGGCTCTATGAGGGTTAGGACACACCCTTTAATAAATAGGGCTTCTGGAGAGATTCTTAAAAAGAATTACAGGTTTTACAGGTAAGAAAATGGATTAAAGGCCTTAAGCAAATGTTGTGATGGAATTCTTATTAAAAATTTATTTGTTTTTATTTTTGTGTACTAGTGTTTTACCTGCATGTATGTAAGTTGTGGATAGCTGTTAGCTGCCATGTGGGTGCTGGGAATCGAACCCAGGTCCTCTGCAAGAGCAGTCGATGCTCTTAACCCCTGAGCTATCTCTCCAGCCCTGTGTACCTACATTTTTAAACTCTTGCAAAAAGACATGCATAAGGCACACTTGTGTCTCCAGGATGCTAGAGGAAAATTAGCCACTAGAGCTTCAGGGATACCTAATGCCTGGCCAATGGCTGCACTGGACAGACCAATCATTTTCTTTTTTTTTTAATTTTATTTATTTTTGTATGTGTATGAATGTATTGTCTGCATGTAGGTCTGTGCACCTGTGTCGTGCAATGCAGCAGAGGTCAGAAGAGGGTGTCGGATTCCCCTGGAACTGGAGTTCTCCTGGAATTGGAGTTATAGACGGTTCTTAGCCACCATGTGGGTGCTGGGGTTCGAACCTGAGGCCAACCATTTTCTATATGTACTTATGTTTCTTATATTGTTTACATGATACCAAGTTGGCTTATAAGGGAATATTCACATAAATTAAATTTATTAAATTAACTCAAATTCTATAACAAAGGGCTCCAGATCCAGCAGCTTCAACAGGCTCAACTTGGCCACCTGTCGCAATATGCCAGTTAAATAAACAGTAATGACAAAGGTTAAAGGGAGGAGATTTCATCGCTGAGGCCTCAGTGAGGGAGCACACAGTCTCCTGCCAGGCTTCATCTGCGGGATACTAGCACAGGCACTGAATTTAAAAAGAGAACGAATAAAAACAAGAGAACAAGAAATCTGCATAACTGGACATCCTGGTGAAGACATTACCTGCTTGATCTTTGTCACAGACCTGGTTCTACAGGATGGTCCAAGAGGTCCCTGCGGGAGCGCACTGGTTCTCAGGAGATCATGCTCTTGCTCCAGGGTACAACCTTACTCTCAGGGGGCCATAATCTTGTTAGGCTCCACTCTTCTTGAAATCTAAGAGCTGCAAAGATGACTTATTTCTGTGTTTTTAGGTTTCCTTGAGTAATTAATATGTTTACCTCCAAAGGTAAGCCAGTCAGTCAGAGGTAAGCCAGTCAGTCAAAGGTAAGCCAGTCACTCAAAGGTAAGCCAGTCACTCGAAGGTAAGCCAGTCACTCAAAGGTAAGCCAGTCAGTCACTCAAAGGTAAGCCAGTCACTCAAAGGTAAGCCAGTCACTCAAAGGCAAAGAGACAGGTACAAAATGAAGGCAGCAGGCCACTTCTACCCTACCATTTGGTGAGTTCAAATGATAAATGATTTTTTTTAAACAAAACCAGTTTGGGGGGCTGGAGGGATGGCTCAGCCATTCTGATTATTGGCTGCTCTTGCAGAGGACCTGGGTTCAGTTCCCAGCACCTACATGGCAGCTAATAACCATCTGTAACTCCAGTTTCATGGGATCCAATGTCCTTTTCTGGACTCTGTGGGCATTATATAACATGGCTGCACTTACATACATGCAAGCAAAGCACTCATACACATAAAAACAAAAAAATAAATATAGTGGGTTTCTTTGGTATTTTTGAGTCAGGGTCTCCCTTTAGTCCCAGCTGGCCTGGAGCTCGCTATGTAGACCAAGCTGGCCTTGAACTCACAGAGATCTGCCTGCCTCTGCCTCCCAAGTGCTAGGATTAAAGGCATGTGCCACCACACCTGGCCACAAATAAATATTTTTAAGACAGTTTTTAAGTGCATGCTATAAAAAGACTTAAATATTTAACAAATTGATTAATTTACTTGTGTTGGTAAAAGAAAAAAAGATTTCTCCATGAATATAACATGTTTTTGCTGTTTTAGACATAGCTTTCTGTTTCCATTATGAATTATGAAGTTTCTTTTTCATGTGTATGAGTGTTTCGCCTGCATGCATGTAAGTGCACCCATAGGTGCAATGCCTACAGAGGCCAGAAGAGGGCGTCTGATCCCCTGGGACTGGAGTTAGGAATGGTTGTTATCCACCATGTGGTGCTGAACCTGGGTCCTCTGCAAGAGCTGCCACTACTCTTTACTGCTGAGCCATCTCTCTAGCCCCATAAAGTTGTTTTTATTTAGAGAAATGGTTTTCTAAATTTTATAAAGAAAAAGAACACATAAAAGAGCCATCAAGTAAGAAAAAGTTATAGAAAGTTACAGATACATTTTTTTTTAATAAAAACTAGTTAGAGGGGGAAAAATGGAAATGCTTTTAAACAAATATGATTTTAGATGATAATTTTTTTTCATAAAATAAAGATGATTCAAAAATGAAAAAAAATGATAAAACAAGAAATCTTAAGCATGCCACAGGAGCTATGAGAAGTTACAAAATGCTGGGGCTGGAAAGATGGCTCAGTGGTTAAGAAAACTGTCTGCTTTTGCAGAGGACCCGGGTTTGGTTCCCAACACCCACATACCAGCTAACAATTGTCCATAAATCTAGTTCCGGTGTATCTGAAACCCTCTTCTGACCTCTGCAAGCATTGCACAGCGTGGGTGCACTTACTTACATGAAGGCAATACATTCATACACATAAAAATAATAAATAAAATGTATTTTTAAAGTTACAAAAGGCTTCCATAAGATTAAGCTTAAAAAAAAAAAAAAGGTGATAATCACACATTGCTACCGACTGGCCCTTCGGGGGTCATGGGATACCAGAGTCCTCTTGGCAGGAAAACACAGGTTCGGTGAACGGCTCACAGATGAAAAAACCAAGAGAAGTTTTTCCTAAATCTGTAGCACTTTATTGATTTTAAGACAGTGGTTATATAGTAGTCTTAGGAGGAGGCAGAACAAAGGATTTGGCAAAACTTCATGATTACATAGGTTACTTAAAAGGTCAAAACACATACATTAACCAGAACTCATTATCTATATTACATGATCAATGAGATTAGCAATCTCCTTAACATGATTAATTGAATCCTACATTCTAACTCATGGTTACAAGTTACAGTTGAAGAGTCACAGCACACCAGGTTATAATTAACGTCACAGTACAAGTTCCTTTAACAGTAAATAATGCCCTTAAATCCTTAATCCTAAATAAAAGCACTAAAATTTATTTCTTTTATAAAGATATATCATTACTAAAGTAAAATCTTATTTCTATAATATCCTAAACTACTGATTTTTTCCTTTCAACTCTAAGAACTTATCCAATTAAAGTTGAGGTTTCAATCTTTGTCTTTGAGGCTAGAAGTGTTCCAGTGCCTGCTCTAGTTAATGGTTTTGTTTTTACTGTGTGATGAATGAATGTAAGAGAGTCTAGCCTTTAGCTGCCTTTGCAGGGAGTGTCAAAGGGCCAGACATTCTCAACTGCTATGTAAGATTTAAAGTATCCAATCTATTGTACCTTTCTGTCTGGAAGTAAGAAAGCAGGATCAAAAGACCTCATTTTCTTAAGGGAATTTGCGCTCTTAAACATAATATTTTTGTCACACATGGGTACCATTGGAAATTACTTTTATCCAATAACAATCATGTAGGATGAGAAAACACCATTCTTATCTAATTATCTATTTATCCTGTTTTTGGACTCTAACAATTCCTTACATTAAATAACTACTTAATTTATGTTAACACCCTATAACATGTTATTTTATTTAATAGTCTTTGTTAGGGAAAAGGTCTTTTTATTTTTACTTGGATTTACAGAAAGTTTCTGTTCCAGGAAAGGCCCAGCGCCCAGGAGAGGCATTTGATTGTGACTGCCATCACCTGGCGCATTTAAGTAACTTTTTATCTATAAGCTAGCCTCAAAGAAAAGATCTTTTCTGTGCTCAACAATACCATGCCAAGTCCAACACCAGAGAAACGTAACATCCTAGGAGAGCATCCCAATCTCGGGATCTTAGCCAAGTGTTCTGCCAGGGACCTCCAGGGGGTCGGGCCCCGTAGGACTTTGCTCCCCCGCCTGCCTTGAATATGATTTCTCATATTGCTTACACAGGCGACACTGGAGTGGGTGTAGCAACACATGTTCCTAAAAAAAAAAAAAAAGTAACACTAATGAAACCCACTGGGTCATCAAAAGAAAAAAAGTACATGAAAGTGGAAAAGAGGCTGGTTGAGGAGATGAAGGATGTTAGCAGGGGTGAGAGAGGGACAGGGGCCAGGATGGCAGAGATTGACTGAAATACATATGTACATGTATGAAAATGTCAAAATGACACCCATTATTATGCATAATTAACACATGCCTGTAAGGAGCATAATTAGCATTAGAAAATGTGTGGATTTGAAGTGCTATAACTTTAGAAAATAGGAATGTTAATTTAGCTTAGTCAGAAACTGCACTAACCCAAGGCTGTACAGATGACCAAGCCAGAGCACCAGCAGGGCCCTGAACCCAGCAACACAGGGCCTGAGAGTTCCTGAAGCCGATTAACTGGCCACAGGCACAAAAGACAAGACAACCTGACCACAACCTGGGCATGAACCTCAGACAAATAAATACTTGTCCATGGACAGGGACCCAAGTACAGCCCCAGATTACCAGATGGGACCAAGTTCACTCCCCCAGACCCCCAGCTACAGACTACTTAAGCTGGGAACTGCAAAATGACTTCGCTCTCTCACTCCCCTTCAGGGAACCCGCATGTGAGATGCCAGCATTCACGCCCCTTCCCGGGCTGTGCACTGTGCAAGCTGCAGCTAAGAACCCTTTTTTGGTTCACAGATACTGACCAGAACTGCATGCCAGACCTGCTGGCTCAGAGCTGCCCCAGACTTGTCCACCCTGAGCTACCACAGCTATCTGGTTCAAGATCCGCTTCAAGCCAGCCATCAGCCTCCTGGAAACTCCTTGTAAGTGAGCAACCTTCGGGAGTTAGGTTAGGCACAGGACTGAATTAATAGAATTAACCTGCATAGGAAAGAATAACACTAGATTGCATTATAATACTTGTGTCCTGGTCTCCTTTGGACCTTTAAGTCCATGCTCTTGCCAATGCCAATAAAAACATCAAAATAAATTAAAATAATAAAAATATGGTATGCATATGACTGTGTTTATTGCAATTTAAGGTAATTTTTATAGGGTCAAATTATTTCTAAGTACTTGTTTTCAGTCAATCTGCTCCAGACATTGAGAAAAACAGCAGAAATAGGCAATGGAACTCCAAACATTCCAAGTGAACTTTTAAATTTGACTTTTAGGGTTCTCAACAACAGAAATAAAATGGAGACAGTCGAAAAGGCCCAGGAGATGATTACAGGCAGAGGACAAGCCCGTGTAATAGAACAGTTCAGCTCTGGGGAACTATGCATTTCTCCAGGCAGATAACAATCTGCTACCTCAGAGAAAGCTCAGACTGAAGAAAGTGGATTCTAAAGGGACCAGGCTTATCACAGCCATGGGAGCCAGGGCACTGGAGAAGAACTGCCCTCAGTGGGATTCCAAGAAACAGGGCTTTGGGGCTGGCGAGATGGCTCAGCGGTTAGGAGTGCCGACTGCTCTCGCAGAGGACCTGGGTTCAGTTCCCAGCACCCACATGGTGGCTGAGAACTGTCTTTAGAAAAAAAAAAAGAAAAGAAAAGAAAAGAAAGAAACAGGATTTGCCCCCTCTGTAAAGAGGGAGAACCACTCTACGAGATGAAAGCCTACCCTGCAAAAAGAGGAGGGCCTTCAGTTCCAGTGACCTCCACAAGTCGGATGCTGCTCCTGGAGAAGGCTTCCCTCAAGAGACTTCATACACCCATCAAGTACCACTGTGACTCCTGATATGACAGACAAAAATAATGCTAGGCTTCTTTTCAAGATGTGGGCTTTGTTCCTTTCATTAATAGATAACACAGAACTCACTTTCAAAAAATCAAATTTGTGTAGTACCAATGTTGATTGGAATACTTAAAAGCAAAAGAGGTTATTGTCGTCAGTCTTTGCCGTGAAAATTTCTGATTTACCAAAACCACCTTTTGTTATATGTAACAAAAAAACAAGGCATAACATTAGGACTTCCTTTAAAGTCCCAGACTTTAAAGACTCTGTACAAAATAGAACAGCTTGGGGCTGGAGAGATGGCTCAGTGGTTAACAGCACCAACTGCTCTTGCAAAGAAACCATGTTCGAGTCCCAGCACCCACATGGTGGCTAAGAACCGTCTTTAAGCCTGGCATGGTGGTGTATGCCTTTATCTCACCACTCGGGAGGTAGAAGCAGGAGGATCTCTGTCCCAGCCTGGTCTACAGAGTGAGTTGTACGCCAGCTATGGCTATAGGGAGACCCTGCCTCAAAAAGACAAACAACAACAACAACAACAACAACAACAACAAATAGAACAGCTTACAATAACTCTGAGATTACAGACCAAATCTAATAACTGTCTCAAAATGAAATGTAAGCCCACCTTATGTAGAACTAGAGGATGAACGGGCCACTCAGGGAGGAAACAGCTAATAGATTCAGTAAGATTCTGTTGACCAAAATGGATTATTTTTTAAATGAAGGTACTTCATGACACAACAGTATAAGAACCTGTCTCTGAAATAAGGAGGTAAGATTAAGCAGCCACCTTTCCTTTGCTTTATACAAAGGACAGACAGAGTCTAAGGAAATGATTAGCAACTAGATTTTACTCAACCCTTCCCTGTTATTGGTATAAAATATACTTTTTTTAAAAATTGGCTCATTTTAATTATTTAAAAACAGAAAATACAACAGCAAATTTCCCTTACCATCTACAAGTCAATTAAATCCAAACGGGAAGCCAGAAGTGGCTCTGGCTCTGGGTCTGGCTCTGGTGCCATAGTGAGATCATGTGGGGGAGGCTCAGGGTCAGGCCTTGCTTGCTAGGACCACCTGGAGTGTGGATAGGAGCCCAGCACCACTCCAGACAGGTAGAACTTAGNCATGAACCTAAGACACATCTTTCTGAGATTTTTGAGGTTGACTTCATGTTTTGGAGACAAGATTTGACCTTTACCCCGGGCTGCTTCCAGGTCTCATGATACTCCTCTTTTGGTCTCCTGGGTGTTAAGATTAAGGGGTCTTTGCCCCACCATGCCTGGTTTTTCTGCTATTTTTGTTTCTTTTTATTTGGGCTCCATCTTTGAGTAGTACTTTCAGGTTCTTTTAAGCAAAATGTAATTCAGAAATAAAAAATACAGTAGATTTATCAATTAAACTCACATTGATCAATATTTACTATTCATTTTTTTTTTTTTTTTTTTGCGTCTTTTTGAGACAGGGTCTCCCCTATAGTCCCAGCTGTCCTGGAACTCACTCGTAGACCCCAGGTGGCTCTGAACTCACAAACGCTCCTCCTCGCCTCTGCCTCCCAGTGCTCGGATTAAGGGTGGTGCCACCACGCCCGGCAATGTTTACTATTTCTTACAATGAGTAAATCCACTAAGAAAATTTCACTGTTAAAGACAGTTTTGTTCACAAACTTGCATAACTCAGTAAATTATAAATATAATTATCCTTATTGGGCATATCTGCATCTCAATCAGAATGTGTTTAAGACATAGGTACAGAAAAGGTTTTGTCTAACTTCTAAAATTCAATCCCATTTTAAGAGACTTATAGAAAAAAAAAACAGACTCCATTGTTATAACTTGCCTTGAAACTCTAAAAATATCACAAACACGCAAATCCAACACAAACGCAGCCCAAAGTCTGTAACATGCTAAAAGGCCGAGGTGAGTTCTTGGGCACCTTGAATGACAGGAGCACCCTCAACACAGGCACCAGATAGTGAAATGAGTACAAAGCAGTCTGGATTTGATTATTTAATGGCAGCATGGATTCCAAGTTAGTCACCTGTTTACTGTGGATTCCAATTATGAGGACACAGCTGTTTGTGTGCTGGGCTAATTTAATTTACACTTGTGATAATTTGTTATTAAACATAATACCACATTGACTTCATACTACTACAGATATAGTTTAAAGTTTACGTCTCTATTTTCCCAAGTACTAAGGTTTATGAGAATGAATAAATCTCTTCCTTTAAAAGTACATTAACACATTTAACCATCGACTTGCTATGTAATTCAGGCATATTAAAGTAGCCGGGCGTGGTGGCGCACGCCTTATCCTAAATTGGAGGCAGAGGCGGGGGGATCTTTGAGAGTTCAAGGCCAGGCCTGGTCTACAGAGGTGAGTTCAGAAGCTGGGGCTACCAGGGAGAACCCCTGTCTTCGAAAAGACAAAAAAAACTAATAAAAAATATAAAGTTATATTTCATTTACCTGCATGAAACTTTATTCTCAATCGTTGAATACCTAAACATGCTTTTTTTTCATATTTTTTTCAGACTTTTGTTGATTTTGGTTATAGTGTGGATTAATTCTATATGCATATTTGGAGTAAGTAATATAAAATTAAAGGAAACCACCAACCAAAAAAGACTTGTACAAAGAACTGACCCAAACAGTAATCTTCTGCACCCAAAATTTAAGACTGAGAAAAAAAAGATGCCAGATAGGACTTGACCTGTATGGCATAATGCATGAGTTCTGGTAAGGGGGGAATGTATGAGGAACAGGTCTAAATTTAAGAAAATGTATGGGGGCGGAGAGATGCCTAGCAGTTAAGAGCGCTGACTGGCTCTTGCCAGAGGACCCGGTTCGATCCCTAGCACCCACATGGCGGCGAACCGTCTGGGACACTCCAATTCCAGGAGAACGTTCCAGTTCCCTGTTCCAGTGGAATCCGACACCCTCTTCTCGCCTCCGTGGCATTGCATGGCAAGGGTGGAATGGGGGACTTGCATGCATGACAGTACATTCATACACATACAGAAATAAATAAAAAAATAATAAAAAAATTAAAAAAAAAAAAAAAAAAAGAAAATGTCTGAAGCCGGGCATGGTGGCACACGCCTTCATCCTAGATTGGGCGGCAGAGCAGGCGGATCTTTTGAGTTCACGGTTAGCCTGGTTTACGAGTGAGTTCCAGAGGACTTCTGGGGCTAACAGGGAGACCCTGTCTCAAAAGACCAAAAAAAAAAAAAAAACAAGAAAGTATGACAATGTATAAAAGCTCAATACAAAAATTAAGGAAAAAGTAGCCAAACCACTCATACACAAGTTTTACAGAAAAAAAGGATAAATAAAACTTACCAATAGTTTTTAAGTAATATATTCAATGTCTATTTCAAAATAACTTTTAACTTGAGGATCCTTAGAATCTAGTACTGATGGAAATCTGACCATACATATATATATTGACAGTTAAAACATGTGTGTTTCAAATATGTTAGCACTACAGCTGAATGGTTATGCCTCATTTTTTTTTTTTCTTTTTTTTGTCTTTTCGAGACACCCGAGTTCTCCCTGTTAGCCCAGTGTCCTGAAACTAACTCTGTTAGACCAGGCTGGCCCCTTGAACTCACAAGATCCGCCTGCCTCTGCCTTCCAGAGTGCTAGGAATTAAAGGCGTGGCCACCCTACGCCCGGCGTGGTTTATGCCTCTTTTATTAATGTTTTGCCTGTTTGTAAGCAAGTATAAGTGTTTTGCTTTCCCCGTTCGTTAAAAGAGTAATGGAAGACAGTGTTTGCCATGGATGTCAGAAAGATTTGGGTCAGCACCAGATTCCAGTAGTAAATCAATGCATGTCTCCTGTCCGCATTGCACAGCCTATGGGTATGGCACCAACAGATCATTAACTCAAGGAATTCAAGATCCACACTCCACAGGTCTCAACATTTAGTTACATAGAAATAAAATACCTCATTTAAATTGTAAGCATCTGTATCAAACACATTATTTGAAACTGAGGGCTGTAGTATACCTTAATCAGGGGTGTGGCTCCTTTATTGTCCTTTGGATTGACAGCACAATGAGTCTGCAGTAAGAGAGTCAACACCTCTGCCCGCCCAAAGGTAGAGGCATAATGCAGAGCAGTCCTGTAGATGTGAAAGGGGGTTTTAACTTCAAAGCACTTTCTTTTTAAAAATTTTTTTATTATTTATGTATTTATTCTTTTTGTATGTGTATGAATGTACTGTCTCGCATGCAGTCGTGCACCGTGTCGTGCCATGCCGCGGCGGCAGAAGACGGTCTTCGGATTCCCCTGGAACTGGAGTTCTCTGGAATTGGATTACAGACGGTTCTTAGGCACCTGTGGGTGCTGGGGATCGAACCCGTGAGTCCTCTGCAAGAGGCGTCGGTGCTCTTAACCGCTAGGCTATCTCTCCAGCCCCACTTCAAAGCACTTTCTCAAAATCTCCAGCTACAGGAATAGGAAGCATTGATCTTGGATTGTTTCACTGTTCAGACAGCTTGGGTGCTACACTCTTCCTGGGTATGCAGGTCTCAGGTGCTAAGAAGCCACATGCAACAAATGCTACTACATCTGTCTCATGCATGTTTGTGTACTTGTGGGTGGGATAAGTGGTGTGGTATTTTACCATGCAAGGTCCCAGCATCAAGGTTCCATGCGAGTTCAGTATCTATCAGACCCAGAAAATGTTCTGTTGCCAAGCAACACTGGTAAGCACAAGCTAGCCTTGCTAGTGCCCAGACACGTGCATAGGTGTGCTTGTGCACATCTAAGGTAGGCATGGGATAGGCTTTCAGTTACAGTGTAAGAACAGACCCCAATGGACGTGCAGAGATAAACCAGGCTGTCAGGAGGAAAGTTTCCTGTTACCGCCCAAAGTAGCTAATTCCTGCCCACAAGCAAATGTTCAATGCTGTTGTCTATGTGACAGTTGGCAGGTTTCACTGCCCACCAGCAAATGTTCAAAGCTGTTGCCTATGTGACAGTTGGAGGGTTTCGCTGCTCGAGCGGGAACTATGCCATATTAATTGTTAAACCCATTGGATAATAGTTAAGGCATGTTTAAACTGATAGGTTACAACTATATGTGCTGGTACAAAATGGTTGGCCAAAAAACGCGGGCTTCAGGACAAAGGCCTGAAGGACTTATAAATATAACCCAACCCTTTTGTTCAAGGTCTTGCCTAGCTTATCCTGACCTGTGCGTCGGGAAGGAGGCTTGACCCTTGCTAGCCAGCCTCGCAATAAACGCCCGTTTGCATATTGCATACTTTGCTGTTCCTTTGTCGGTGCAGGGATTTTCAGACTCGGGTTCGAATAAACCTAACAACAGCATTCAACGAGCATGCACAGAGCACCAACTTTCCAAAATCCTTGGAGGAATAACCCACGGCTGATGCCACAAGCTTACATCCTCTAATGGTTAGGAGATGTTATAAGCCACAGTAAGACCTGTCATATTTAACAGAAAAAAACGTAATTCATGGATTAACATACCATCCAAACATCTGTGTCTATACCAAAGTAACCTATCATAACAATTAGTACTGTTTAAATACCTATATATCTAATTGCTTGTGCTTCATTAGTAGGATNCCCCCCCCCCGCGCTGGATGGTGGGACCCATGGGCTGTGTGGGTTTGGGCACAACTGCCTGCAAATTGGTTTTACATGAAGGATGCTTGTATGCATAAATTATCACTTATTACTAAAAAATGAAAAAAAAACTGAAAGATGCAGGACAGTTATGGCAGAATGCATGATCTGGGATGGGGGGTGGGGTGGGGGGAAGGGAAAGGGAAATATGCCTGAACTGAATTGGAATATGATGTATGAAATACACAAAGCATCAATTAAAGAAAAAAATAGTACCGGAGCCCAGGTGCATTCCCTCAGACGAGGCCCCGCCCCCTTAGGCTCTACAGAGAGTTAATGGTTGTTGGGGCAAGGAGAGGCATTCAGCGGTGTGGCTACTAGTAAAGTGTCCGTGCTTCAAATGTACAGTTTTCTTAAATCCCTGTGAAACATGCACAGTTCTGTATGAGGATCATAAAGAGATTTCACGCTAATTATGGCTAACTTCTCTGTCCTTTAAGACCATTTCAGTCCCACCCTCTTCCGAGGTAGGCAGGTCCCAAGGAGCCTGCAATGACACGTCCCCATCCCAGCTGAAGACACGCCAGCCCCTCCCCTTCCCTCACGCTGTGGGCAGGCAGGTCTTCTGACCCAGGGACTCTGCCTCCCTCCCAGGCCCCGCGTTCACGAACAGCGCACACATGCACACACATGCACACTCTTACCGGTCCTTCCGATCCGTCCTCTCCCCGAGTGGGCGGCGAGCGCGGGTGGGAACGCGCACGGGACTGCGGGCGCGGGCTCGGGAGGACAGAGCTGCGCCGAGTGGGACGGCGGCGTGCGCCAGGTGGGCCGGATGTGAGCTCGCGAAGGTGCGCTGCGAGGTGAGAGCCGCCCACATAGTTTTTAGTACCATGCTCTTCCTTACTCCAGCTTTGTCGTGATACTAATGCCTCCAGCAGTTCTTTTATTATTCAGACTTGTTTTTGGCTCTCCTGTGTTTTTTTGTGCTTTCATATGAAATTTGAGATTAATTTTTCAGTTTTGGTGAAGGACTATGTCAGAATTTTGGGCATTTCATTGAATTTGTAGATTCTTTTGTTAGGATGGCCATTTTCACAATATTAATTTTACCAATCTGCGAGCATGTGAGATCTTTCTACTGGTATCTTCAATTTCTTTCTACAATGTCTTAAAATTTTTATTATACAGATCTTTCAGTTCCTTGGTAGGATTTATTCCAAAATATATATATATATATATTTTTTTTTGTCTTTTCGAGACAGGGTCTCCCCGTAGCCCCAGCTGTCCTGGAACTCACTCTGTAGACCAGGCTGGCCTTGAACTCACAAAGATCCGCCTGCCTCTGCCTCCCAAGTGCTAGGATTAAAGGCGTGCACCACCATGCCTGNTATTTTTTACATTTATTTATTTTGTTGGCAAAGGAATGGGTGCACATGTGGCATCTTGAGTGGCTGGAGGACAATTTGTAGGAGTCACTTCTCTTTTCCCACCATGTGAGTCTTGGGGATCAAACTCAGATCATCAAGCTTGGTATTAAGTGCCTTCCCACTTAGCGATCTCATCAGGCCTCTACTTATTCTCCTCAAACATTACAGCTATCGTGTATTCATTTCCCAAGAAAATCTTGCTGTATAAACCCAAAAGGCATCCTTTCTAGTAGTATATTTTAAAATAAAATATTATATTGGGGCTGGAGAGATTGCTCAGTGGTTAAGAGCACTGACTGCTCTTGCAGAGGACCCAGGTTCAATTCCTTGCACCCACATGGCGGCTCCAGTTCCAGGGGAATCTGACACCCTCTTCTGACCTTGGCAGCTTTGCACGACACAGGTGCACCTACGTAAATGCAGACAGTACACTCATACACATAATAAAATAAAATATTCCAAAGAGTTTAATTTTTCAAATAATTTCCATTCTAGAGGAAATACCTTGGATTGAAAAATAACAATTTGTATACTTGGAGGTAATGGTGAAAAGGAGTAATCTAAGAGAAAGCTTCTTCATGGACAAGTTTTCTTTTGCATTTCCACATTAACCCTATTTCCTGCTGAATAACTAGTGTGACTAGTAGCTGCACTTTCCTTCTGTTCCTTCTTATAGTGGAGCAGAATCCTGTGTGTATGACACCACGATCTGTCACACGGCATGGTGTCATCCCCACACATTCAGCATCAGCCATACCAACTGCAAAGAAAAGACCAATATCCTCCACTCTTAGTTAAAATGTCATAGAAAACTGTGAAAGACATATACAAAGTGTTCTCTGTGTCCATTTTTCAGCATGATGTATTTTTTAGTTTTATGCACCTGGCATGTCTTGATCCAGACTCAAGAAAAATATCAATGGACTGCATATGGTATCCTTCTCAGCATCTCTGAACATATTTGAAGTAAGCAATGCCAACCCTACATCAAATTTTCTAGAGCTAAACAATCTCAGCTAACCATTATAACCCAGAATGCCAAATAACTGAAGAACACCAAGACTGTTTCTCAGTCTTTTGCTGTCCTTTATGTCTCAAAGCTCTGACTTTACCTATCTGTATTGTGTTTTCATCTCTCCCTCCTTCCAAGCTAATGCCCTACGCATCTGCTTCATTAGCTGTTATCTATATTCTGATGACCCCTCACTGTATAACATACCTGTGCTTCACTTTATCACTAATTTCAACCTATTTTGGTGACTTTCATCACCACCAGAATACAGGCAATATGGGCAGTGTAACACAAAGATCCTCTGTCTTGCTCTCTCTCACTCTCTGGATGTGT
>VZQC01003723.1:5176357-5226456 GCA_009823505.1 Rhizomys pruinosus | reverse complement strand
CCTTCCTTCCTTCCTTCCTTCCTTCCTTCCTTCCTTCCCCCTCCCCGCCCTCCCTTCTTTCCTACTTAACCCAGGCCAGCCTGTTGACTCCTAATCTTCCTTCCTCCACCCAGTGTTGAAATAATAGGCAAGTGCTACCACGCCTGGGTAGAACTTTCTACCTAGAAATACTCTGGAAAAGTCCTGTCTTATTCAGAGAGAGTGAGGAATTTGGCATGGAGACAACACAGACTTCCGGAAGGGGAGGAAGCACTCAGTATGGCGGCATGATTTTGGCTGGAAACAATGAATTTGTATTTTATCCTTTCAGAAAGCAGGATCCAGGTTTTTAAGTCCACAATCCTGCTGACCCCTTATAGCCCTGGGTGGGAGAAAGGAAAGGGGGGAAGCTCTGGGAATAGCAGTGTTTTCATTCTTCACAATCCAGCACACAAACAGGTGTGCACATGTGTGGATATGCATGTGGCTGGGGAGGGAGGCTAGAACTTGACATTTAAACAGCCTTATATACGCACCATGCACACCAAGCTCATACTGTTCTAGGGACGTGAACTGGGGTAAACTCACAGGGAACTTTTCCGTGCCTGGAATATTTTACAATGGAAAATGAATTCCGGTACTGCTTGAATATTTTTTCTTTTGGTGGTTCCTGGAAATCGACCCCAGGACCTGGTAGATGCTTGGCAGATGCTCTACTACCACCTCCCTGTGGAGCAAGTTCTCCTCCAGCTGGTACACAGCTCAGCAGCAGGGCACCTGCCTAGCATCAGGTGCAAGCGCCTGGGCTTAATCCCTAGTATGAAAAAGAAAATCCATCAAATAGTTGTTCCTCAGCTGTGGAAAGTCACCTCCCCCCCCCCACCCCTTTCTCACTCTGTCTCCGTTTTGGTCTTCTTGATGGTTGCTGTTCTGTTCTACTTCACTTATTTCCTTTTATGAGTGTTTTGCCTGCATGTAAGTGCACCCATGTCTTGTAACGCTCTCAGAGGCCAGAAGAGGGCCTCAGATTCCCTGGAACTGGACTTAAGAACAGTTGTTAGAGGCCAGGGCATGGTAGGTAGCACACAACTTTAATCCCAGCACTGGGGAGGCTGTGAGTTCAAGGCCAGCCTGGTCTACATAGTGAGTTCCAGGACAGCTGGGGCTACACGGAGACCCTGTCTCAAAAAGACAAAGAAGTAAAAAATAAAACATGTGGGTGCTGGGAATCAACCCCGGGTCCTCTGCAAGAGCAGCCAGTGGTCTTATTGCTGAGCCATCTCTCCAGTCTCCATGTGTTTCATAAAATCTTTTGTTTTGGTTTGGTTTTTAGTTTTTGGAAACAGGGTCTCCCTATAACCCCAGCTAGCCTGAACCTCAATATATAGACGAGGCTGGCCTTAATCTCAATGAGATCCACCTGCCTCTGTCTCCCAAGTGCTGGGATTAAAGAACTCCAATACCATACCAAGCTTTATTTCATTGTTAAAAACTTCAAAAATCCAGGGCTAGAATGAAAGATGGCTCGGTAGTTGTGGTTTGAATGAGAGTGTCCCCCATAGGCTTTAAGTATTCAGACATTTTATCTCCAGTTGGTGGCACTGTTCTTGGAGGTCTTAGAAGGTGTGGCTATGCTGGAGAAGTACATTATTGGGGATAGGCTTAATGAGTTTAACAAGCCTTGCAGTCTCCAGCCTCTCTCTCTCTCTCTCTCTCTCTCTCTCTCTCTCTCTCTCTCTCTCTCTCTCTCTCTCTGAAAAGTGACGAATACAGTAGTTAAGAGTGCTTATTGCTCTTGCAGAGGACCCAGGATCAGTTCCCACATCAGGTGGCCTATTACCTCCAGTGCAGGGTATCCAATCCTGTCTTCTGGCCTCTCTGGGTTTCTGCACTCATATACAATGCACACACAAACACTGCACGCACAATTTGTTTGAGGGAGGGGGGCTAGAGAGATGGCTCAGCAGTGAAGAGGACCTGCTGATCTTGCAGAAGACCCAGGTTTGGTTCTCAGCACCCACAGGGTGGTTTGAAACAGCTGCAACTCTAGTTCTAGGAGACTGACACCCCTTCTGTCCTACGCAGCATCAGGCATACACACGGTGCGCATAAATACACAGAGGGTGGCACATGCTTTTAATCCCAGCACTTGGAATTAACTCAGAGTATAAGTTCAAAGTCTGGTCAACATAGTGAGTTCCAGGCCAGCTGGGGCTACAGGGAGATGTTGTTTCAAAAGGACCTAAACTGAAAAAAAAAAAAAAAGTTCAACAAATGGACAGTCAAATGGTCCAAACGACAGAATCTTTGGTTTCTGTTTATACTTTTGTTTCTGTATATTTAAATTCAAATTCTTAACTTTTAAAAACTCATTAAGTCTTGGGACTGGAGAGATAGCTGAGCAGTTAAGAGTGGTTTCTACTCTTCCAGAAGACCAAGATTGGGTTATCAGCACCATAGCACAACTGCCTGAAAGTACAGCTCGGAGGATCTGATGCCCTCTTCTGGCATCTGCACGTCCACATAAATAAATAAAATGAATCCTACATCTGTCTCTAAGCTAGAGACTCTGAAGGGTAAAGACTGTTTTTCTTTTAGATTTGGGGTCTTGCTACATAGTTCCTTCTGACTCGGCCTCGGGAATTCAGGCATGTGCTGTCTGGCCAGGCTGTAAAGGGCTTGAAAAGAAAAACCAACGCCCCCCACATGAGTAGGGAAAAACTACCAATGCAAGTTTCTATCTCTGTCCATTCACAAAACAGACAGAAACGTGGCTTCTAGTTCTCTAGTTTATTACTTTTCACTTTTCCCAGCACGTGAACAAATAACTCTTTTGGAGGGTTTCATTCGGTGCACTTCACAGCAAAAGTGAAAAGGGATCATTAAAACTGTCGTACACAAATCAATTCTTTTTCTTATAACTCACAATTTGCTGGAACATTATTGTTGCTGTTTTCATCCTGTTAATCCTTCTAATAAAATACTCAGAGCACAAAGCTGAAGCTTCTCACAATTCCACAGACGCACCCAGCTAGCTGGGCTGGTGGATGACAGGTCTGTGTTGTGCACACTGACTGGAAGACTACATGGAAAGAACAGAATAAGGCACCACTCTTGGAAGGTTAAGGTAGCTTGCAGTGACAAGTGTTGAACACCTCAGAGTAGGTGCTCAATAAATACTCCAGTGAATGAAAACCATAATTAACACTATTCTGTTAATTGCCAGCAATTCTTCAACCACAAAAAACATAATATTCTTTTTTTAAAGAAAAACATTAGCCAGTGTGGCAGCACATGCCTTTAATCCCAGCACTTGGGAGGCAGAGGCAGAGGGGGGCGGATCTCTGTGAGACTGAGGCCAGCTTGGTCTACACAGCAAGTTCCAGGTCAGCTGGGACGATAGGGAGACCCTGACTAAAAAACCAAAATATAAACAAACCAAAAAAAATTGAGGAGGAGGAAAAAGAAGAGGGAAAGGGAGGAGGGCAGAGAAGAGGAGGAAAGGGAGGAGGGCAGAGAAGAGGAGGAAAGGGAGGAGGGCAGAGAAGAGGAGGAAAGGGAGGAGGGCAAAGAGGAGGAGGAAAGGGAGGAGGACAGAGAAGAGGAGGGAAAAGGAGGAGGACAGAGAAGAGGAGGGAAAGGGAGGATGACAGAGAAGAGGAGGGAAAAGGAGGACAGAGAAGAGGAGGAAAGGGAGGAGGGCAAAGAGGAGGAGGAAAGGGAGGAGGACAGAGGAGGGAAAGGGAGGAGGAGAAGAGGAGGGAAAGGGAGGACAGAGAAGAGGAGGAAAGGGAGGAGGGCAGAGGAGGAAAGGGAGGAGGACAGAGAAGAGGAGGAAAGGGAGGAGGACAGAGAAAAGGAGGAGAGTGACAGGAAGGAGGGCAGGAAAAAGAACAGCATCTCTCCCAGAAAGCATCTTCTGCTGTCTTTTTCCTGCTGAATGCCATCTTCTGCTATCTTTTTCCTGACATCTTTTTATTTCATACCATCTTCAGCACTTAGATTTCCTTGAAAAGAAAACCACACTTTATGTGTGCTCAGTCACAAACATAATCGAATTACTGACAACTATGAATAGGCATTAGTTTTAATTTTTGAGTGAATAGAGATAAGATAAACTTACTCAGAAGGAAGCACATAATACTGAATAAGAAGGAAAAAGGGAAGGAAAGAAGAACAGTTTCTTTTTAATATTTGCTATGTTCTTTAATGCCTTAGTTCTTGAGAAAGGCCAAAATATCATCTTGGGATGAACACATTTTAAAAAACTGTCTCTTAGGTGTAATGCTTAATAAAACTAGATATTGAAAAATGTTCTGAAATTTTTCAAGTCAATATGGTTTTCAAGTATATTAAAAATGCTCAGAAGAAAAAAATTCCTCATGGTTATAGCTCTAATCAATTTATAAATACATTTTTAAAAGAGAGTTCCAGCAGAGGTGAACGGGGACGTCCCTAGACACAGGACACTGTCTTTGGGGGAAAAGGGACTCCTTGTTACTACAGCCTGGGAATTGGTTTCTGTTAACACTGACTTCAGGCACAAAGGCTGAATCCACTTCTAGGTCATGTTCTCGTTCCTCCTGGTTTGTTCTTAAGAGTAGTGAATACTCTGGTTACGGACAAAAAGCAAAACACAAACTCTACAAGAGACGGCACTTTTCACTACAAAGGAACCAAAGTCACCGAGTTCTTGTGGCTGTAGATCTGCTGCCCTGCGTAGAACCAGTGGATTTGAGCAGCTCTAGGATCACAAACTGGATAAAACACGTCGCTTCCAATAATTCTGTGGAAGGCTGTGAGGTGGTTCTGCTCACACCACGTGACCAGGTCGCCGAGGCCCACTGGGTTTCCTTAGCACTTTGGTCTTGCTGCAGTGTCATGGTGCGCGAGTAGGTACTCATGTTAGCTAGTTTCAATCTGTACAATCAGGAAGCAGGTCACTNGTGGCTGTAGATCTGCTGCCCTGCGTAGAACCAGTGGATTTGAGCAGCTCTAGGATCACAAACTGGATAAAACACGTCGCTTCCAATAATTCTGTGGAAGGCTGTGAGGTGGTTCTGCTCACACCACGTGACCAGGTCGCCGAGGCCCACTGGGTTTCCTTAGCACTTTGGTCTTGCTGCAGTGTCATGGTGCGCGAGTAGGTACTCATGTTAGCTAGTTTCAATCTGTACAATCAGGAAGCAGGTCACTCAGTGCAACAACTCCAGTCTGACAGGGTTTGGGGTAAACAGAGGAGAACCTCATTTGGTTGAGTCTTAGAAGGCATGTGTCACTCGGCTGCCTCTGTCGGAATTACATTCCAAAGGGGTTTGTGATAAACCCAGCCATCCCCCTGAAACAAGAAGAAAGATAAATTAAAGAACCTTCCAATATTTTCACAACCAGAAACCAAAGCCAAGAATAACAGCTAAGGTACAAATGGATTGTGCTTAAGACTGTCAGGCAATCCTGCAGCTCAGCTAGGGATGTTACGGTTTCAGTGTGAACTGTCCCTGTAGGCACATGGAGTGTTTGCAAGTCCTGGAACCTTCCGGAGGTAGAGCCTTGCCGGAGGAAGTGGGTCGCCATGGGGAAGGCCTCAAGGGACTTCTGGCCCTTCCCGCTGACCTGAGTGCCAAGGCGACACAATCACTACCACAACAGGAGCGCCTCCAATCCGCATGCCTTCCTTCTCCATGATGGGCGACATTCCGGGACTTGCCCCAGAACGAATCCTTCCTCCTTGAGTTGCCAGGGGTTCTGGTGCAGAGATGGGATGTAACTGGAATGTGTGGCCCATGGGCGTGTAATTGTGCAGAGGTCACTCACAGCAATTCTGCAATTATGTCAAGACGCTGCAGACCAAGCCTCACGGGGCAGCAAGTAGACTACAGCGATGGCCGTGGAGGGCCAGCTGTCCTGCCCGTCTGGCAGCTGTAGACTCTGAGCGCTATCATTAGCGTCTCCTGACTACCTTGTGTGGCGCCTGCAACAGGACACTGCAAGGGGTAAATTAAGAGACAAAGAATGAACCGGAGACAGAAGAGCAGAGTAAGGAGAGCGGGGCAGAGGAGCAGCAGCAGCGACGAGCGGCTTAGCAGTCCTGGCAGGGTGGGGAAGGCTGCAGGCCGGTGCTCATCAGACTTGTGAAGTCGGGCTTCGACCTGTCCTTAGCCCCATGTCACTTTCAACTTATTTATAATTTTATTTTTTAAATATTTACTTTGTTCCAAAACATGATTTAAAGCTGGCAATTATTTCACTTACAGTGACAAGGATTCTCTCCTTAACCAAACTAGTCAGGCTGCTTGGAGGTGTCTTCTTGAGTAAGCCTTTTCTTAGCCTACTGCACCCTGTTTTAACAACGAATCCTAAGGACATACGTACTGAGAATCTACCAAAGCTGATATCCAATCACACCCGACTTCCTTCACCCACAACCCTAACCAGTCTCCGTCATTTTTCCTCCTGCCTCATGGCTATAAGCCCCAGTACGTGCTGTTACCATTAAATTCAGAACTGAGTTTAATCTCTCTTCAATTGTAACTGGTTTTTTTTTTTATTATATGTATGAATGTACTGTCTGCAGGTAGGTTCGTGCACCCGTGTTGTGCAATGCTGCAGAGGTCAGAGAGGGCATCGGATTCACCTGGAACTGGAGTTAAAGACGGTTCTTAGCCACCATGTGGGTGCTGGGAATCGAACCCGGGCCCCCTGCAAGAGCAGTCGGTGCTCTTAATCACTAGGCCATCTCTCCAGCCCGATTGTAACTGTTTTTTTTTTTTTTTTATTTCTGTATGTGTATAAATGTACTGTCTGCATGCAGGTTTGTGCACCCGTGTCGTGCAATGCCGCGGAGGTCAGAAGAGGGTCTCAGATTCCCCTGGAACTGGAGTTCTCCTGGATTTGGAGTTTCAGACGGTTTTCATCCGCCATGTGGGTGCTGGGGATCGAACCCGGGTCCTCTGTAAGAGCGGTCGGCGCTCTTAACCGCTAGGCCATCTCTCCAGCCCCGATTGTAACTGTTTTTAATGGAGGTTTCCTTTAAGTTAGCGTAATTTCTCTTTAACAGTAACAACCATTAGGTTGTTTGTTTTATGAATTATATAAACCCAGTCTATAAGTCTCAGCATTTCTATTATTTTTGAAAAACATGTCACCTAACCACATTATACATTGTTAGATATAGAATTTAAGGCATGTAATCATACTTTATAGAAAAAGAAATGGAGGCTCTGGGCTGGGTGGTGGCACATGCCTGTAATACCAGCACTTGGAAGCTGAGGCAGGAGGATTGCCAGGTTCAAGGCTAGTAAAAAAAAGAAACGGAGGCTCTGACAAGCAAATGATCCCCATAACAACATTGCGGGAGCGTCTATTGCGTGCTCAGCATTCTGCACAGGACCACGTGAGAGACACAACAGCCTTTTAACTAAGATTCTCCTTAGCAAAGAACAATGCACTGGCTCCAAATACTTTAAAACTTTAAAAAAGATTTCCATTCTTTTTAATTATGGGTTTGTGCGTCCTGGGGCAAGGGTGTACGTGCGTGTTCCGTGCCTGGGGAGGCCAGAAGGGGGCGCTGAACTTACGGCGTGCTTACTCTCTAGAACCCTTCCCGAAGGACCTATTTTCCCACACAGAAGAAAACTCTCCTTGGGCTCAGCTTTAGTTTAGCAGCCACTTTACTCTGGGACCCACTGCAAAGTCACTAACAGTAACCAAAGCTGTTGAGAGCCTTTACGTTTGGAAACTATTTACACATCATTTAGCCGAGCTGTAAAATCAGAGTCAGGGCCTCACCCTTCTCCCCAAGCCGCAGGCTTCACGTGCTGGAATATTAGAGCTTACATTACTACAGCATGTTCCTCCTGGGTGGTTTTGATTATTTTACAATTTCTTCTGAAGTTATTTCAACACCTGCTTGGTGGAGTTTGGGCTAGCTCTAGTCAGCACTGGAACTTGCAAATTCTGGGGTCAAACTCCCAAAATACCGAGCAAATAACCTACACTGAACTACACCTCCAGCGCCTCATAAAAATACGGGCAAAAGCCCACATATTTTGAAGACAATTTCTTTTGTTGTTGTTTTTTTGAGACAAGTCTCCCAGTATCCCCACCTGGCCCTGGACACTCGTCTACAGACCAGGCTGCCTTTGGAACTCACAGAGATCCAACCTCGGGCGCCGACCAATGCTCATCCGCATGAACGCTCCGTCTACTCTGAGTCTCCAGCCGTCCGTATGGGGGGGGGGGGCGCTTAGTCAGAAGAAGAGCAAAAAAAATTAGTAATGAATATAGTGTGCTCGCTGCTCCACGGACTGAGCCTTCAAGGGCACGGGACAGAGCAGGGAGGGCGCAGCGGTGGGAGAGGGTGAGAACCCCCTCTACCCTCTTCACTATCCTCTATACAGCCAACTAAGTTTCTTGTGGTGTCTGGAAGTGAACACATAATTTCAGAGGTGACACAAAACAGGGTCAATTGTGTATTACATTTTCTAACATGTTTTGAAAAAAATACTTGTTAGCATTTTTCCATTTGTGGCCCAGTAATCCCTAATATATTATTATCTGAACTGTGGGCAACTGTATGACTTGAACAAATTGAAGAAAGCTCATGAGAAAGCTCCTAGTTAAGCTAGTAAATGTTGTGTGCGCGTGTGTGTGCAGCTGCGTTGTGCTCAGGTGGTGCACGTGGTATATTGAGGTGCCGTGAGGGTGGAGGCTCAGAAGTCGAAAGTTAGATGTCCTTCCTCGGTGGTTTTTCTCCATCTTTTTAAGGTTTTAAAGGTGCCTTTATTTAATTTCATTTTGTGATATGTGTTAAGGTCAGAGGACTGGGAGTTAGGTCTTGCCTTCTACCATGTGGCTGCCTGGGTTCAAACTCAAGTTTAGGCTTGGTGGCAAGTGCCTTGCCCTGAACCATCTCCAGTCCCACCCTTACTTTCTGAGAACCTGCAGCGCTCTGGTTTAGCAAGACAGGCCAGCCAGCAAGCCCCAGAGTCCCTCTTGTCTCTGCCTCCCCAGGACTGGGATTCCAGCTTCCGGCATGGCTTCTGAACGCAGGTACTTGGGCTTTGGCTCACATCACTGAATGAGCCATCTCCATAGCCCTTAGTCAGACTCTACTGTAAAACTTAACCTTGCAGGGTGTAGGGGTGAATGTGTGTGACTGTTTTTGCCTGTGTATGTAGCACACACGTGTGTGGCAAACCTACAGAGGCCGGAAGGCATCTGATCCCCTGGAACTAGAGCCTCGGGATGTTAGACACCAGCGGGAGCTGAGAACCAAACTCGTCTTCTGCAAGAGCACCAGCTCCTCTTAATTGCTGAACCATAGCTCCAGCCCCTAGCTGGATCAGTTTTAAAAATAAAGATGTGCCCGGTGTGCTGGTGCACACCTTAAAAGCCCATCAATAGGGAGGTAGAGGCAGGGATCTCTGTGATTTCAAGGCCTGACTGGTCTACAATAGTGAGTTTCAGGAGAGCTGGGGGTACAGGGAAACCCCTGCCTCAAAAAATAAATAAACAACAAACAAACAGGCAGCAACTCAGCAATGGCCTTACCAGAGTTCTCGCTGAGCAGACCACGAGCTTTTGGGCTGAACACGGCAGGACATACCTCTTTAATAAAATACTTGGTTTTCCAGGCTGCGCCTGTTTCAGTTCGATGCCTTTCCTCGGTCCTCTGGCGTTCTTCCAGGGCACGTTTGTGCTCTGTGGCCTTGTCAATTTCAGACTCCCTCAGAGATTCTGTCACATTTTTCCATAATCGTCTAAAATTTTAAAATGACCCATGTTATAAACAATGCTTGAGGCAATTTAAAAGTTAAGGTAATCTCCAAAACTTTCACTTCCAGCTCACAGCTAGCGCTTCATGTCTATACATCACGAGAGCACTGACCCTGTGACCAGCGCTTCATGTCTATACATCACGAGAGCACTGACCCTGTGACCAGCGCTTCATGTCTATACATCACGAGAGCACTGACCCTGTGACCAGCGCTTCATGTCTATACATCACGAGAGCACTGACCCTGTGACCAGCGCTTCATGTCTATACATCACGAGAGCACTGACCCTGTGACCAGCGCTTCATGTCTATACATCACGAGAGCACTGACCCTGTGACCAGCGCTTCATGTCTATACATCACGAGAGCACTGACCCTGTGACCAGCGCTTCATGTCTATACATCACGAGAGCACTGACCCTGTGACCAGCGCTTCATGTCTATACATCACGAGAGCACTGACCCTGTGACCAGCGCTTCATGTCTATACATCACGAGAGCACTGACCCTGTGACCAGCGCTTCATGTCTATACATCACGAGAGCACTGACCCTGTGACCAGCGCTTCATGTCTATACATCACGAGAGCACTGACCCTGTGACCAGCGCTTCATGTCTATACATCACGAGAGCACTGACCCTGTGACCAGCGCTTCATGTCTATACATCACGAGAGCACTGACCCTGTGACCAGCGCTTCATGTCTATACATCACGAGAGCACTGACCCTGTGACCAGCGCTTCATGTCTATACATCACGAGAGCACTGACCCTGTGACCAGCGCTTCATGTCTATACATCACGAGAGCACTGACCCTGTGACCAGCGCTTCATGTCTATACATCACGAGAGCACTGACCCTGTGACCAGCGCTTCATGTCTATACATCACGAGAGCACTGACCCTGTGACCAGCGCTTCATGTCTATACATCACGAGAGCACTGACCCTGTGACCAGCGCTTCATGTCTATACATCACGAGAGCACTGACCCTGTGACCAGCGCTTCATGTCTATACATCACGAGAGCACTGACCCTGTGACCAGCGCTTCATGTCTATACATCACGAGAGCACTGACCCTGTGACCAGCGCTTCATGTCTATACATCACGAGAGCACTGACCCTGTGACCAGCGCTTCATGTCTATACATCACGAGAGCACTGACCCTGTGACCAGCGCTTCATGTCTATACATCACGAGAGCACTGACCCTGTGACCAGCGCTTCATGTCTATACATCACGAGAGCACTGACCCTGTGACCAGCGCTTCATGTCTATACATCACGAGAGCACTGACCCTGTGACCAGCGCTTCATGTCTATACATCACGAGAGCACTGACCCTGTGACCAGCGCTTCATGTCTATACATCACGAGAGCACTGACCCTGTGACCAGCGCTTCATGTCTATACATCACGAGAGCACTGACCCTGTGACCAGCGCTTCATGTCTATACATCACGAGAGCACTGACCCTGTGACCAGCGCTTCATGTCTATACATCACGAGAGCACTGACCCTGTGACCAGCGCTTCATGTCTATACATCACGAGAGCACTGACCCTGTGACCAGCGCTTCATGTCTATACATCACGAGAGCACTGACCCTGTGACCAGCGCTTCATGTCTATACATCACGAGAGCACTGACCCTGTGACCAGCGCTTCATGTCTATACATCACGAGAGCACTGACCCTGTGACCAGCGCTTCATGTCTATACATCACGAGAGCACTGACCCTGTGACCAGCGCTTCATGTCTATACATCACGAGAGCACTGACCCTGTGACCAGCGCTTCATGTCTATACATCACGAGAGCACTGACCCTGTGACCAGCGCTTCATGTCTATACATCACGAGAGCACTGACCCTGTGACCAGCGCTTCATGTCTATACATCACGAGAGCACTGACCCTGTGACCAGCGCTTCATGTCTATACATCACGAGAGCACTGACCCTGTGACCAGCGCTTCATGTCTATACATCACGAGAGCACTGACCCTGTGACCAGCGCTTCATGTCTATACATCACGAGAGCACTGACCCTGTGACCAGCGCTTCATGTCTATACATCACGAGAGCACTGACCCTGTGACCAGCGCTTCATGTCTATACATCACGAGAGCACTGACCCTGTGACCAGCGCTTCATGTCTATACATCACGAGAGCACTGACCCTGTGACCAGCGCTTCATGTCTATACATCACGAGAGCACTGACCCTGTGACCAGCGCTTCATGTCTATACATCACGAGAGCACTGACCCTGTGACCAGCGCTTCATGTCTATACATCACGAGAGCACTGACCCTGTGACCAGCGCTTCATGTCTATACATCACGAGAGCACTGACCCTGTGACCAGCGCTTCATGTCTATACATCACGAGAGCACTGACCCTGTGACCAGCGCTTCATGTCTATACATCACGAGAGCACTGACCCTGTGACCAGCGCTTCATGTCTATACATCACGAGAGCACTGACCCTGTGACCAGCGCTTCATGTCTATACATCACGAGAGCACTGACCCTGTGACCAGCGCTTCATGTCTATACATCACGAGAGCACTGACCCTGTGACCAGCGCTTCATGTCTATACATCACGAGAGCACTGACCCTGTGACCAGCGCTTCATGTCTATACATCACGAGAGCACTGACCCTGTGACCAGCGCTTCATGTCTATACATCACGAGAGCACTGACCCTGTGACCAGCGCTTCATGTCTATACATCACGAGAGCACTGACCCTGTGACCAGCGCTTCATGTCTATACATCACGAGAGCACTGACCCTGTGACCAGCGCTTCATGTCTATACATCACGAGAGCACTGACCCTGTGACCAGCGCTTCATGTCTATACATCACGAGAGCACTGACCCTGTGACCAGCGCTTCATGTCTATACATCACGAGAGCACTGACCCTGTGACCAGCGCTTCATGTCTATACATCACGAGAGCACTGACCCTGTGACCAGCGCTTCATGTCTATACATCACGAGAGCACTGACCCTGTGACCAGCGCTTCATGTCTATACATCACGAGAGCACTGACCCTGTGACCAGCGCTTCATGTCTATACATCACGAGAGCACTGACCCTGTGACCAGCGCTTCATGTCTATACATCACGAGAGCACTGACCCTGTGACCAGCGCTTCATGTCTATACATCACGAGAGCACTGACCCTGTGACCAGCGCTTCATGTCTATACATCACGAGAGCACTGACCCTGTGACCAGCGCTTCATGTCTATACATCACGAGAGCACCGACCCTGTGACCAGCGCTTCATGTCTATACATCACGAGAGCACCGACCCTGTGACCAGCGCTGCTGCTGCTTTTCACAAGAAGTCAAATTTACAAGTATTTTCTCAAGTTATAAAAACAATCACTTTATGACCATCCTTAACTCCAGTTCCAGGAGATCTGATGCCTTCTTCGGACCTCCCCGGGCACTGCATGACACAGATGCACGTACACACATGCAGGCAATGCACTCATACACAGAAAATAAAAATAACAAAATATATTTTTAAAATCATTTTAGCCAGGTGTGGCGATGCATGCCTTTAATCCCAGCACTTGAGAGACTGAGTTCAAGGCCATGTGGTGCTACAGGGAGGGCCTGTCTCAAAAAGACAAAAAAAAAATTGTTTTTTGAGACACTTTTAGAAATTATAAAATGAGACATCTGAAAAGGTTGAGACTGCGGATTCGATCAGTTGGTAGAGTGCTTGCCTAATGTGTGAAGTAAAGGCTTTAATCCCCTGTGACATAAAATGGCATGGTGGTGCACACCTGTGGTTCCCTAGTTGGGAGGTATAAGCAGAAGGATCAGAAGATCAAGGTCATCCTCCTCAGCTATTTGTGGAACTCAAGGCCAGCCTGCGAAAGAGAACCCCCATCACCCCAAAGAAGGCAGACAAGCACCGTGGACTAACAAGCCCACCTCCCTGCTGTGCCCAGAAAGCAGCTTCTTATGTCCGCGCCCCACCTGGGCTCTCACAATCTTCCCGCCCTCTTCCACGATGACCACAAGTCCTGGACAGAGAAGGCGGATCCAGGTGGCCCAAACAGGACCCACAGTCTGCACTGGTTCTCTGTTAACTGCCATCTGCTGCAAGAAGCTTCTCCCACGAGAGTGGGAAGATGAGACAGCCAGACAAGACCTGAGCAAGCCCAAGCCAGACGAGAGCCCAGCATGGAAGGGGGACGCAGGCGCATTTCTGTGAGTTCAAGGCCAGCCTGGTCTACATTGTGAGTTCCAGGCCAGCTGGAACTACAGAGAGAGTCCCTGTCTCAAAAAAAGTTAAAAATTAAATAAATAAACAAACAGAGAACATGAAGTATCTTGCCAGGCATGGTGATGCATGCCTTTAGTCTCAGCACTATGGATGCAGATGCAGGTAGTTCTGTGAGTTTCAGGACAGTGAGGTCTACATAGCGAGTTCCAGGCCAGCTAGAGCTATAGCAGGTAGACCCTGACTCAAAAAAAAAAAGATCAAAAAAAGAATGAGTCTTGGGACCAGGCATGGTGGTTCAGGCCTTTAATCTCAGCACTCAGAAGGCAGAGGCAGGCAGGTCTCTGAGTTTGAGGCCAGCCGGGGCTACAGAGTTCCAGGCCTGTAACAGGGAGATCCTGTCTCTAACAAAGCAAAATGGGGAAAAATAAGAAAAAAGAAAAAAAAGAATGGGTCTGGCTGGGCGTGGTGGCACACGCATTTAATACTAGCACTCGGGAGGCAGAGCCAGACAGATCTCTGTGAGTTCAAGGCCAGCCTGGTCCACAAAGCAAGTTCCAGGTCAGCCAGTGTCTCAAAAAGACACACACACACACACACACACACACACACACACAAAGACTCTGGGGACATCCCTATATATCCTACACAGACCAACAGAATGAATATGGCAGTATTAACTGCCAGGACACTGATAAATCAGATGAACCGATTCTTTGAAAGACACAAGCTACTGAAGCTCACCTAAGAAGTAGATGCCCTATGTCCCAAAGACAAGTGACTCCGACACTACAAACTTTCCTCTAAAGAAAACTGATGGGTGTCTTCCTCAAAGACACATATGAAAAACCTTCAATAGAATTTTAGCAAATGCAACCCAGCTGCGTCCCTAAAGTCTGGCTTGGTCACTGATTCTTCTGTCTGCTCCAACATTCAACCTCTTGTGACATATTACTACTCTAGTGAAAACATACAAAGTAAATCTAGCTTAGGAGTTAAAGTTTTCAAACAAATCAGTTGTTAAATACTATGGGGCTGGAGAGATGGCTCAGTGGTTAAGAGTGCTTGCTTCTCGAGGGGCCGTACTCTTTTCTTTGTCACTGTTAATTTAGTCAGGTCCACATACTTTGTCTCCCCGTTGCTGTAAGTGAACTCGAGAACGCTGTTCCACTCCCCTTGCACTCTGCACACCACTGTGTTGGTAATATTGTGCTTCACCTCAGCCGTAACACTACAGCACAGGGAATGTAAAGATATGCTTCAATAGCCAACACCTGGTTTGTTACGTGGAATTCTGGACCCAAGAACACACCCTGAAAATTACTATAAATGAGATCTCCAGTGCATCTCAATTTCTCAATACCAAAGTCAGACTTCTTACAAGTCCCACACTAGCTTTCTAAATAAGTTTTTCAAATATCAGTTTTGGCTAGGTGTGATAGTACACACCTTTAGTTAGGCCCAGCAGCCAAGAGGTAGGGGCAGGCAGATCTCTGCAAGTTCAAGAGCAGCCTGGTCTATACAGTGAGTTCCAGGCCAGTCAGAGCTACATAGTAAGACCCTGTCTAAATAACAACAAAATAATATTAAGACACTATAATCTAGTTTTCCTTTACGAGCTCCATTTTCTTATTTAGAATTCTAGAGTTTATTAAAAATACAACTATGATATAGATTTATTTTGTGTTCTTTTAGAAGCACAAGACGGATGCTTCTGGTTGAGCAGGCTAGTTCTCCAGATAATCATTCTACACCCAGGATGAAAAAGCCCTTTTCCACCTTATCATACTGGGTCTCTGTTGCTGTTTTTGTTTTTTTATTTTTTAAGTTTGATTTTTTTGTTGTTGTTTGTTTTTTTGTTTTTTTTGAGACCTCTCCCCATAGCTCCGGCTGTCCTGGAACTATGTTGACCAGGCTGGCAAAGGAAATGAGATCAGTATGTTCAAGACATATTTGCAACCGCATGTTCACTGCTGCCTTATCCACAATATTCATGATACTGAATCAGTCTAAATGGAAAAAAAGTGGCAGATATACATAACCACATTCAATTATAAATAAAGGAAAGCACATTATTTGGGACGTCATGCATAACTCTGGGGCGCATAACAGTTAGTGAAAGGCAGGTATCTATAATCTCACTCGTGGAGACTATAAAGGTTGATCTGGTCGTAAAGGATAAAAAGAGCTGTCAGAGGTCACAAGAAGCAACATGAGGGGAGTGAGAAGTTGGCCACACCATAGAAAGTTGCAATCAGACAGGAGGGCACGTGATGGTGATTAGAGCAGCAACCGTGGATGTTTCAGAACAGCGACAAGCGAGCATTTTGAATGCTCTTGCCACAAAAGATAAATATTTAAAGTGATGGCTTTGATACTTATCCAGACTTGATCCTTATCCAGTATACAAGTAGAACAGAAACATCATTGCATACCTATAAATATGTGTAATTGTGTATCAGTAAAAATAAGAAGAAGGGGCTGGAGAGATGGCTCAGCAGTTAAGAGCACCAACTGCTCTTGCAGAGGACCCGAATTCAATTCCCAGCACCCACATGGCAGCTGAGAACTGTCTTTAATTACAGTTCCAGGGGAATCCAACGCCCTCTTCTGACCTCCACAACACTGCACGACACAGGTAAACCAACCTACATGCAAACAGTATACTCATACACATTAAAAAAATTAATTAATTAATTAAAAAAAATTTAATAAAATAAAAAGTATATTAAAACATACATCAACTTGCTATGTAATTTAGGAATGTAAAGTTATATTTCTTTTTACCTGCATGCAAGTTTACTTGTTAAACTGTGAATCCCTAAATGTGCTCCTGAATTAATAAATACAATAAATATATTAAAATGTTAAAAAAAATCAATGAATGAAAAAAAACTAAACCTCCAAGAGCTTAAATAGCATGGTCAAGTTACTATTACCACCAGAATAAGCATGGGAAAAAGCTTGCCTAAGACAAGGGCAGTGTGTCGACATTCACTGGATATTACAAGATGCTAGCAGTTTAGATAAATTATTTGTCCAGACTGTGTCCATCTTTTTTTAAATTTCATTTATTTCCGTATGTGTAGGAATGTACTGTCTGCATGCAAGTCTGTGCACCGGCACCCGTGCAATGCCGCGGAGGTCAGAAGAAGGTGGTCGGATTCCCCTGGAACTGGAGTTCTCCTGGAATTGGAGTTCAGAAGGTTTTGGCCGCATGTGGGTGCTGGGGATTGAACCCAGGTCCTCTGCAGAGGGGTCGGCGCTCTTAACGGCTAGGCCATCTCTCCAGCCCCGTAGACTGTGTCCATCTTATTTCTGCAGTGAGGATACTGAAGTGCAAAAAGTGTAGGTGAAGTGCTCCAAATCAAATGGCTCGTAGCAAGAGTCCGGGTGACAGTGCGAGGCACACGGACTCCAAAGCCAGGTTCTGTCCAACGCTTCTAGATACAAGCTCCGTTAGAGTAACTGGACCTTAGGTCTGGCATTTTAATACCATCACTTTTAGCAGTAATATGCAGATAAAGACAAAGTAATTCGGAGAACTACTTTGTCCAACAAAGAGAAATTCGGGAACTAACACAAAGAAATGTGGTAAAGCTCTGCTCACAGCACTGTCAGCAGGCTTCCATGAAGATCCATGGGCTTCCTGCGCAACACTAACAACAGAGAGTTGAGGCATTCTGGAGAAAGAACTTGGACCAGATTTTGAAAGCTGCCGTGTGAACAGTATACCAGAAAGTTATGTCAGGGACAAGTATGAGGAAAAATAACCTGCATTACAGTTACTGATTTCTAATCTTGTGTAGAGCTAAAATACTGATCAGACAGACAGTACTGGGTAGGGCCTCAATGTCCTCATCCATAAAATACTGATTAGACAGACAGAACTGGGGAGGGCCTCACTGTCCTCATCCATAAAATACTGATCAGACAGACACACAGAACTGGGGAGGGCCTCACTGTCCTCATCCATAAAATACTGATCAGACAGACACACAGAACTGGGGAGGGCCTCACTGTCCTCATCCATAAAATACTGATCAGACAGACACACAGAACTGGGGAGGGCCTCACTGTCCTCATCCATAAAATACTGATCAGACAGACACACAGAACTGGGGAGGGCCTCACTGTCCTCATCCATAAAATACTGATCAGACAGACACACAGAACTGGGGAGGGCCTCACTGTCCTCATCCATAAAATACTGATCAGACAGACACACAGAACTGGGGAGGGCCTCACTGTCCTCATCCATAAAATACTGATCAGACAGACACACAGAACTGGGGAGGGCCTCACTGTCCTCATCCATAAAATACTGATCAGACAGACACACAGAACTGGGGAGGGCCTCACTGTCCTCATCCATAAAATACTGATCAGACAGACACACAGAACTGGGGAGGGCCTCACTGTCCTCATCCATAAAATACTGATCAGACAGACACACAGAACTGGGGAGGGCCTCACTGTCCTCATCCATAAAATACTGATCAGACAGACACACAGAACTGGGGAGGGCCTCACTGTCCTCATCCATAAAATACTGATCAGACAGACACACAGAACTGGGGAGGGCCTCACTGTCCTCATCCATAAAATACTGATCAGACAGACACACAGAACTGGGGAGGGCCTCACTGTCCTCATCCATAAAATACTGATCAGACAGACACACAGAACTGGGGAGGGCCTCACTGTCCTCATCCATAAAATACTGATCAGACAGACACACAGAACTGGGGAGGGCCTCACTGTCCTCATCCATAAAATACTGATCAGACAGACACACAGAACTGGGGAGGGCCTCACTGTCCTCATCCATAAAATACTGATCAGACAGACACACAGAACTGGGGAGGGCCTCACTGTCCTCATCCATAAAATACTGATCAGACAGACACACAGAACTGGGGAGGGCCTCACTGTCCTCATCCATAAAATACTGATCAGACAGACACACAGAACTGGGGAGGGCCTCACTGTCCTCATCCATAAAATACTGATCAGACAGACACACAGAACTGGGGAGGGCCTCACTGTCCTCATCCATAAAATACTGATCAGACAGACACACAGAACTGGGGAGGGCCTCACTGTCCTCATCCATAAAATACTGATCAGACAGACACACAGAACTGGGGAGGGCCTCACTGTCCTCATCCATAAAATACTGATCAGACAGACACACAGAACTGGGGAGGGCCTCACTGTCCTCATCCATAAAATACTGATCAGACAGACACACAGAACTGGGGAGGGCCTCACTGTCCTCATCCATAAAATACTGATCAGACAGACACACAGAACTGGGGAGGGCCTCACTGTCCTCATCCATAAAATACTGATCAGACAGACACACAGAACTGGGGAGGGCCTCACTGTCCTCATCCATAAAATACTGATCAGACAGACACACAGAACTGGGGAGGGCCTCACTGTCCTCATCCATAAAATACTGATCAGACAGACACACAGAACTGGGGAGGGCCTCACTGTCCTCATCCATAAAATACTGATCAGACAGACACACAGAACTGGGGAGGGCCTCACTGTCCTCATCCATAAAATACTGATCAGACAGACACACAGAACTGGGGAGGGCCTCACTGTCCTCATCCATAAAATACTGATCAGACAGACACACAGAACTGGGGAGGGCCTCACTGTCCTCATCCATAAAATACTGATCAGACAGACACACAGAACTGGGGAGGGCCTCACTGTCCTCATCCATAAAATACTGATCAGACAGACACACAGAACTGGGGAGGGCCTCACTGTCCTCATCCATAAAATACTGATCAGACAGACACACAGAACTGGGGAGGGCCTCACTGTCCTCATCCATAAAATACTGATCAGACAGACACACAGAACTGGGGAGGGCCTCACTGTCCTCATCCATAAAATACTGATCAGACAGACACACAGAACTGGGGAGGGCCTCACTGTCCTCATCCATAAAATACTGATCAGACAGACACACAGAACTGGGGAGGGCCTCACTGTCCTCATCCATAAAATACTGATCAGACAGACACACAGAACTGGGGAGGGCCTCACTGTCCTCATCCATAAAATACTGATCAGACAGACACACAGAACTGGGGAGGGCCTCACTGTCCTCATCCATAAAATACTGATCAGACAGACACACAGAACTGGGGAGGGCCTCACTGTCCTCATCCATAAAATACTGATCAGACAGACACACAGAACTGGGGAGGGCCTCACTGTCCTCATCCATAAAATACTGATCAGACAGACACACAGAACTGGGGAGGGCCTCACTGTCCTCATCCATAAAATACTGATCAGACAGACACACAGAACTGGGGAGGGCCTCACTGTCCTCATCCATAAAATACTGATCAGACAGACACACAGAACTGGGGAGGGCCTCACTGTCCTCATCCATAAAATACTGATCAGACAGACACACAGAACTGGGGAGGGCCTCACTGTCCTCATCCATAAAATACTGATCAGACAGACACACAGAACTGGGGAGGGCCTCACTGTCCTCATCCATAAAATACTGATCAGACAGACACACAGAACTGGGGAGGGCCTCACTGTCCTCATCCATAAAATACTGATCAGACAGACACACAGAACTGGGGAGGGCCTCACTGTCCTCATCCATAAAATACTGATCAGACAGACACACAGAACTGGGGAGGGCCTCACTGTCCTCATCCATAAAATACTGATCAGACAGACACACAGAACTGGGGAGGGCCTCACTGTCCTCGTCCATAAAACTGATGATCACCTTTCCCTCTCAAGAACTCAGACAGACTTTAGTTATTAAAATAGACATGCTTTAAGCAATGTTTTGTATGTGTGTGCTTTTCTTTTTCTTTCTTTTTTTTTTTTAAAGACAGGGTCTCCCTATAGCCCCACCTGGCCTGGAACTCACTCTGTAGATCAAGCTAGCCTTGAATTTGCAGAGATCTGCCTGCCTCTGCCTCCTGAGTGCTGGGATTAAAGGCGTGTGCCACCACACCCAGTTTAAGTAATTTTTTATTATTTTATTTTGTATGTGTATGAATGTACTACTGTCTGCATGTAGGTCTGTGCACCCATGTCGTGCAATGCTGCAGAGGTCAGAAGAGGGTGTCAAATTCCCTTTTAACTGGAGTTAAAACGGTTCTCAGCCGCCATGTGTGGGTGCTGGGGATCAAACCCAGGTTCTCTGCAAGAGCAGTCAGCGCTCTTAATGGCTAGGCCATTTCTCCAGCACCCAGTAATGTTTTATGTATATTTATCTACCCAAAAAAGCTGTGATAAAAAAGGCTCTGTTTTTTCTGAACTATATCAAACATGGTCTCTTTCCTGATAAGTTCTGACATTCAGAGCACCTCTCTCTGTTGTCTGGCCACAAATGGGGTGTTGCTTTTTGTTTTAGGTTTGTATTGGGAATGTCCGTGACTGAAATGAAACCACTTCAAATAAATCACTCTTCATTAGCCACTGCTTTTGACGAGCATCCTTAAGAACCAAGAATGATCTTAAGAAGCCATTCTATTTTATGATAGCTTCTTGGAGGCGCAGTCTTTGTTAAGTTTCTCCAGTGTGCAGATGTATGAATAAATATTCTAAAGGCTTGATATACCATCACATGCTCTCCATATACATGTATACATTATGCATACATACATACAATTATCCTAAAATGACCATGATAAGTAGAACCAGGAGCTGGACAGAACTAGTGACTGATTAAGTGAGTTCACTTGGCTGCATCAGAGACAGTAGTAGAGAATATGGCAGTAAGGGCAGGCTGGTGGAACAGAATATGCTTGTATCACATGCAGATAGCAGATGGTGCATCTGTCCCAAACGCAGACAGCAACAAAGACTAGGCTGTGTCTGAAGGCATGAAAAAAGATTTAAATCTTATTTATTTATTTATTTATTTATTTATTTATTTATTATTTGGCTTTTTTTGACAGGGTCTCCCTTTCGTCCCACCTGGCCTAGAGCTTGCTATGTTGACCAGGCTGGCCTTCAACTCACAGAGATCCACCTCCCTCTGCCTGGCTATATTTTATTTTTTAAAAAGAAAGAAAAGCAGCACCAGGAATGGTGGCACATGCCTTTAATCCCAGCACTGGGAAAGAAGAGGAAGGTGGATCTCTGTGAGTTCAAAGCTAGCCTGGTCTACGTTCCAGGACACCTGGGGCTACAGGAAGACCCTGTCTCAAAAAAAGACCAAAAAACAAAGAAAGAAAAGAAAAGAAAAAAAGCAGGGCTGGAGAGATGGCTCAGAGATTAAGAGCATGGGTTCGATTCCCAGCACCCACATGGTGGCTAACAACTATCCGTAACTTCCAGTTCCAGGGGATCCGACACCTTCTGACCTCAGCAGGCATTGCATGACACTGGGTGCATTTACGCACATGCAGGCAATACACTCACACACATAAAATAAGTAAAAAATTTTTTAAAAAAGAAAGAAAAGCAAAAAAAAAAAAGTCAAGTAAGAATTCCTAGCATCAGTTTTCTAAATAAGACAGTAAAGCATTGGTTTTAAGGAATATCAGAACAGAAAAGATGAGAAAACTCTGGAATCTCCCAAATTTATCCCTCAGAATAAGAGCTAAGTGTGGGGAACCCAACACCTGAGAGACAGAGGCCAGCCTGGGTTATATGAGACCCTCCCTCAAAACAACAAAACAAAACAAAACAAAACAAAACAAAACAAAACAAAACAAAACAAAACAAAACAAAAAAGAACAATCCAAAGCAGCCTTCAATCCTAGCTCTTAGGTGGGAGAGGCAGGCAAACTTCTGTGACATTGAGGCCAGCCCAGGCTACATAGTGAGTTCCAGGCCAACTTGGGCATTAAGGAGACCTTGTATCAAAAAAAAAACATCAGGGGCTGGAGAGATCGCCTAGTGGTTAAGTGTTACCGCCTGGCTAGCTTTCCGTCAGGTCGTGGGTTTCTGGGGGAGTCCCTTTGGCAGGAGAACATGAGGAAGCTGATGGCTTGTAGAAATGAGAGACAAATTTCCCAAATTTACAGCAACTTTATTGAACAGGGGCAGTGTTTATATAGCAGTCTTAGGAGAAGGCAGAACAAAGGATTTGGTGGAGCTTTACAATTACATATGTTACTAATAGGTCAAAATTCATACATTAACCAGAACTCATTATCTATTTTATGATTGACGAGATACGGGGCACGCAGAGCAGGAAACTAAAACATTACAAAGTTTAGTCAGGAAATGAATTTTTTTTGAAGTAAAAATGTAGGAATCTTAAGATAACCTTTACCAAGGAAATAACATTTAAGAAAAAAGGAGCATCAATAGTTTTTAACATGATCAATTAGTTTTTACTTGTTAGTTTTTAATTACAAGTCATAATTGAAAAGTTACAGGACACTGAGTAGTAATAGCTATGTCACAGTAGAAGTTTCTTGGCAGTAGATGTTGGCTTTATATTTTTATCCTAAATCTAGAGTAAATATATCTTAATATCCTAAGGCTAATAGTTTTTTTTAAGTTTTTATTAAAGTAAAGACCTTATTTTTATAGCATCCTAAACTATTTATTAGTTTTTTTAACTTTAACTGTTAATCTAAAGTTTCAATCTTTACTGAGAACTAAGAGCCGTTCCACTGTTTGCTCCAACTAACAGTTTTGTTTTTGTAGGACAATTGGCTGGTGTAAAGTAATTTATCTTTCGCCTAACCTTGTTGGGAGTGTCAGGACTCAGGCATTCAGTGGCTGCATAGAACTAGGAAAACTGTTTAACCTGTTCCTTTACTTAAATAGGGAAATGGGGTTGAAGAGTCTTTTTATTTTAATTGTTAAGTAGGAGTTTTTACTTTATTTTAAATGGAATGATATATTTTGTTTTTATTACACATATCACTGGAACTTGTTTTTCTATAGACACAGTTATAGAACCATTACCACTATATAATTGTTTTGTTTTTCAATTTGTTACAGGTCTTTGTATTGTAATGTATATTGTGAGAGAGGTCTATTTTTAAGTCTATTTCTGACTCAAGACTTACAGACCATTCTTGCTGCCAGGAAAAAGCCCTGTGCCCAAGAGAGGCATTTTAATTGCCAGTTACTGGCACATTTAAACAGTTTGTTTTGTATCTATAAGCTGGCCCTAAGAAAAGATCTTTATTGTGCTCAGTGTTATGCTAAGTCCAACACCAGAAAAACATAATATCCTAGGAAAGCATCTCAATCTCAGGGTGATCTTAGCCGGGTATTCTGCCAGGGACCTTCAGGGGGTCCAGCCCCGCAGGACACATCTCCCCCGCTTGTTTTTGAATATGATTTCTCATATTACTTTACACAAGCGACACTGGAGTGGGTGTGGCAGACGCGCAGGTGGATGCTGCAGTTAAGAGCACCAACTGCTCTTGCACAGGACCTGGGTTTGATCCCCAGCACCCACATTGTGGCTAAGAACCGTCTGAAACTCCAATTCCAGGAGAACTCCAGTTCCAGGGGAATCTGAGACCCTCTTCTGACCTCCGTGGCATTGCACGACACGGGTGCACAAACCTACGTGTAGACAGTACACTCATACACATACAAAAATAAATAAAATTTAAAAAAGAATTAAAAGAAAATCAAACAAATTAAAGCAAAGGATGTATGTATGAATGAGAGAGATAGACAGACAGACAAGCAGAGTTTATATGCCTAACTGATAAAATTCAATAAATATGCCTAATAATACCTGTGGATAAAGGTAGAAGGGGGAAAGAAGCCAAATGAAGTAAGAAAGTTAAAGAAACAAGGTGGTATGCTGTGGGGATAGTGCAGCCGTTAACGGCGGAGGCTAAGAACCGCAAAAGAAAAAAGAAAAAAAAAAAAAAAAAGAAAGAAACGGGTGGTAAATACAGCAATTGCTCATTTCTTAGAAAATGAAAGGCCGGGTGTGGCAGCACACATATGTGATCTCAACACTTGGAATGTAGAGGCAAGAGGCTTGCCAAGATGTCAAGACCAACGCAGTCTACACAGCAGGTCAGGGAGAGCTGCACAGGAAAAACCAGTCTCAGCCGGGCGTGGTGGCCACGCCTTTAATCCTAGCACTTGGGAGGCAGAGGCAGGTGGATCTTTGTGAGTTCAAGGCCAGCCTGGTCTACAGAGTGAGTTCCAGGACAGCTGGGGCTACAGGGAGACCCTGTCTCAAAAAGACCAAAAGAAAAAAAAGGAAAAACCTGTCTAAAAATTGTTTTAAGTGGGGGCTGAGACACGGCTCAGTGGTTAGGAGTGCTAGCTGCTCCTCTAGAAAACACAGGCTCGGGTCCTGGCCATCGGGCTACTTTGATTTTTTTTTTTTTTAAATGAGAATCTCACATAACCCAGGGTACCTTGAAATCACTACATGGTAGTGATCAATCTCTGCAACTCCAGTTCCAGGGAATCCAACACCCTCTTCTGGCCTCTGAAGTGAGGGCATTGCATGCATGTGATACACTTACATGCAAAATATACACTTGTTTGCAAAACGCTCATATACAAAATAAAGCTAAGTAAATAAAAAGTATGGAAAAAACAGCAAAATGGAGGTTATAGATCCTAAAGACAAACCTACTTTTGCCACATCGCTAACCCAATGTTACGTCATTAGTCTAAATAAGCATCCTCATGCACAGACAAGTGGACCTTTCACCCCTCATCAAAGCTTCTTTGTGCAACGCGTAGAGACTATTACGGAGTTCTAGAACTAGTCAAACGCAGATAGTGAGTGTATGTGAAATGCTTACGCAACCTCTACTCGTAGGATAAATGAAACTCTTACCTCTCACCAGAGAAGTTCCCTTACTCAACATATAGTGATTAACACGGAATCCCAGGACTGGCCAATGTGTGAGAAGAGGCTGCAGAGTGCTCGTCCCTGAACAGGACAGTTATTTCAAACTTCTGCCACCCAAGGCTCAGGGGTCACTGCAGAAGAGGGGACGGGAAGACTGTGAGAGCTGGAGGGGGCACAGCCACGAGGACGTCCTCCACACAGCCGGTCCTCTACACAGCGGGTCGTTACTCATATGAACTCGGGTGGACGGCCACGAGGACACATCCTCCACACAGCCGGTCATTACTCGTATGAACTCGGGTGATGGCCACGAGGACACATCCTCCACACAGCTGGTTGTTACTTGTATGAACTCGGGTGGACGGCCACGAGGACACATCCTCCACGCAACTGGTCATTACTCCTATGAACTCGGGTGAACAGCCACGAGGACACATCCTCCACACAGCTGGTCATTACTCCTATGAACTCGGGTGGATGACCACGAGGACACATCCTCCACACGGCTGGTTGTTACTCGTATGAACTCGGGTGGACAGCCACGAGGACACATCCTCCATACAGCTGGTCATTACTCATATGAACTTGGATGGACGGCCACGAGGACACATCCTCCACACAGCTGGTCATTACTCGGATGAACTCGGGTGGACGACCACGAGGACACATCCTCCACACAGCTGGTCGTTACTCGGATGAACTTGGGTGGACGGCCACGAGGACACATCCTCCACACAGCTGGTCATTACTCGTATGAACTCGGGTGGATGACCATGAGGACACATCCTCCACACAGCTGGTCATTACTCATATGAACTTGGATGGATGGCCATGAGGACACATCCTTCACACAGCTGGTCGTTACTCGTATGAACTCCGGTGGATGACCACGAGGACACATCCTCCACACAGCTGGTCGTTACTTGGATGAACTCGGGTGGATGACCATGAGGACACATCCTCCACACAGCTGGTCATTACTCGGATGAACTCGGGTAGATGACCACGAGGACACATCCTCCACACAGCTGGTCATTACTCATATGAACTTGGGTGGATGACCACGAGGACACATCCTCCACACAGCTGGTCGTTACTCGTATGTACTCGGGTGGATGGCCACGAGGACACATCCTCCACACAGCTGGTCGTTACTCGTATGAACTCGGGTGGATGGCCACGAGGACACATCCTCCACACAGCTGGTCGTTACTCGTATGAACTCGGGTGGATGGCCACGAGGACACATCCTCCACACAGCTGATTGTTACTCATACAAACTCACAGCAATGGCGGCAGCATGCGCAAGCTCTACACAAGCTCAAGGCAGACGGAATCTGAGCACAAACATGGGGAAGTGGGTAAGAAATCATGGCCTGACTTAAGGAACTTGTGATCTGATGGCTGCTGGGAGGGAGAGGCAGTGTCGTACAGGGATGGGACTCTTGGTGGGCCCAGTGGACAGACCCACAATGAAGGACATCTGCGGACACAAATCAGACTCTATAGGACATATTGTATACATACATGTATGTGTGTGTGTGTGTGTATATATATATATATAATCCCAGCACTCAGGAGGCAGAGGCAGGGGGAATCTCTGTTGAGTTTAAGGCCAGCCTGGTCTATGTAGTGAGTTCCAGGCCATCTGGGGCTACAGGGAGACCTTGATAAAAAAAAAAAAGAAAAAAAGAAAAGAAAAGAAATGACAAGAAAAGAAAAAAGAAAATCAAAGCCAGAACTCAAGAAGCAGATGCAAACAGCTTATAATCTCAGCACTCACAGGTTGAAGAGGATTGTGAGTTTGAATGAACACACAGACACATAGACACACACACAATATCACTGACAATAAGAGCTGGTTTGGGAAAAATGATCATTGTAGCAGTTCTCCCCTAAGCTTTCTACTGAAGGCAATCCTTAGAATAGTCTCACCAATCTAAGAATGATATTTCAGCTGAGCATGGCGGCACAGGCCTTTAATCCCAGCACTCGGGAGGCAGAGGGCAGGTAGATCTCTATGTTTGAGACCAGCCTGGTCTACATAGCAAGTTCCAGGCCAGCTGGGTCTACAGGGAGACCTTGTTTCAAAAAGACACCCCCCCCAAAAAAGGTATTTCAGCTCTAACTTCACATATATGAGCTGCCTCATATACTGTGACGTGTGTATTGACGATGATGTTCCAACACAGACTGAATCCATCAGTTCTCTGTCACAGGGTGAAAGGATTCATGCATCTAGTACTTCTGAAGTCCTTTCTAACTCAACTCTTTACGAGTAAGCAAAAACACACATTAGCAAAGAGTGCACGCCATCAACACCATCTGTAGGTAGAAGGTGGCTATTCTGACAATGTCTAGTGATTCTTCAGTCTCTTTTCTTACAAAATATTTACTGCCTCAGTATTGTGAAATATCAATTGATCAACTGACCAACTGATTATGATTCTAGGAATGTTCTGAACCTAGGGCCTCAAACATTCTAGGTAAATACACTTCATAGACCTAAACATCAAGCCCATGAAATCCATTTTGCTATTGTTGTTCTGGGATTTTTTTGTAGTTGCTTTTGAGATAGGGTCTCATCTAGCTTAGGCTGGCCTCCGACTCACTATTATAACTAAGGTTTAACTTGAACTCCAGTCCTCCTGCCACCACCTCCCAAGTGCTAATTATGTACAGCATGTGTCACCATGACCCATTTATGCAGGGCTCGAGACCACACCTAGGTCTTTGTGCACCACAGTTTAAAGGCTCATTCAATCTTTCAGAGCTGAATAGACTTTCTTCACATTCCTTTAGGATAACTGGGCTGAGGATATAGCTCAACTGGCAGAACACTTGCCTGAACTGCACAAAGCCCTGGGTGTGGTACTTGGGAGGTTGAAGCAAGAGGGTTAGAAATTCAAGAGCATCCTCACCTACCCAGCAATTTCAAGGCCAGCATGGGCTACATGAGACCATTGTTATTTTACATATATTATATATTTCTATATATTGACAGATATTGAGATTAGATAGATAGATGATAGATAGATAGATAGATAGATAGATAGATAGATAGATAGATAGAACCAGCTTTTCAATGAAGGGGTAGGTAAAAGCCAATGCAATACAAAGTTTCATATAAAGGAACAGGGAACATAGTAAACTTACTCTATGAGGCAGAAATTCCACTCCTACACAGGTACCTAACAGATGTCTATGTATACATTCACCAATGTTTCCTAATGGCACTCTGGGGTATATACTGACATACACAGGTATATTTTTGTGGTGCTGAGGATTGGGCCTTGTGCATGATAGACAGGCACTCTACCACTGAGCTATATCACTAGCCCTATCTAGGAGAACTATTTGTAATAGCCCAAATTGGAAACTGCATAAATGTCTGTCAGCCTAAGAATGGATAATGAATTGTGGCATAGATGCACAGTGGACTACAGGCTTTAGTAAGGAAATAAAATGTTGAAAGTGTATATAATTTCTAGAGGGTGTGAAAACAAATAACACCAATCTGCTGTATTAGAAGTGAGGACAGTGGCTGCCCAGAGCGGGAAAGTGTAAGTGCTTAGCCTGAGAGAGAAGGAGAGGGAGAGACGCTAACAATCCACGAGAAAGTCCTTAGGGATGCTAAGAATCTCTCACAGTGAGTTGAAGATGCTCAGATTTTTACTCTGTGAAAATGCATCACATTTGGGGGCTGGGGAGATGGCTCAGCAATTAAGAGCGCCAACTGCTCTTGCAGAGGGCCTGGGTTTGATTCCCAACACCCACACGGCAGCTAAGAACCATCTTTAACTCCAGTTCCAGAGGAATCTGACACCCTTCTGACCTCCGAGGCATTGCACGACATGGATGTACCAACCTACATGCAAACAGTACATTCATGCACATAAAATAATAAGAAAAAAAAATTAAAAACAAAGGCAGAAGAAAATGCATCACTTTATGCTGGGCCTGGTAGCAAATGCCTTTAATCCCAGCACTCCAGAGGCAGAGGCAGAGGCAGGCAGATCTCTGTGAGTTCAAGGCCAACCTGGTTTACAGAGCGAATTCCAGGCCAGCTGGAGTTAGGGAGACTTCATCTCAAAGACAAAAAAAAGCCGGGTGTAGTGGCAGACACCTTTAATCCTAGAAATTGGGAGGCAAAGGCAGGCGGATCTTTGTAAGTTCAAGGCCAGCCTGGTCTACAGAGTGAGTTCCAGGACAGCTGGGGCTACAAGGAGACCCTGTCTCAAAGACTTAAATAAATAAATAAATAAATAAATAAATAAATAAATAAATAATAAAATGCATTACTTTATAAATTTTTGCATGTATGTTATTTTTCAATAAAAAGTTTCTATGAAAAGAAAAGTACTCCACAGTCTCAGGATAGTAAGAACAGACATCAAAAGCTTAAGAAAGTTTCCAACACCTTCTGAAGATCCTATCAGGACCCTGTCTTTGTGTAGCTTGGGTAATCTAGACCAGTGCTACAGAGACTAAACTCTATCTATCTATCTATCTATCTATCTATCTATCTATCTATCTATCTATCTATCTTTTGGAGACAGGGAATCAATCTATCTATCTATCTATCTATCTATCTATCTATCTATCTATCTATCTATCTATCTATCTTTTGGAGACAGGGTCTGCCTGCAGTCCCAGCTGGCCTGAACTCACTATGTACACCAGGTTGACCTTGAACTCACAGAGATCCACCTACCTCTGTCTCCCCAGCGGTGGGATTACAGGCGTGCGCCACCAGGCCTGGCTGAATATTCTTATAAGATGGTCTTATGCCCTGTAAGCCTTTATCTCTAGTAAGGGGTAGAAAACACCATACTAACGAATACCAGATCATCCCTCGTCTGTTTATTTCAACAAACATCACAGCTAATAAAACATCTTTGCCAAACTACCAATAGGAAAATACTTCTTAAAGAAAATAACACCCAATTAAGTGTGAATAAGTTCTTTAATTCCTAAATGTCTGCTCCTTAGTAGACTTTTAGTGTAATCCATTCACTTTTAAAATCTCCTATCAAGGACAAGCAAGGTAGAGGCACTTGTTATGCAAGTCTGAGTTCTATTCCTGGAACCCACTTTGGACAGAAACAACTCGCATTTTTACACATACACACACACACACACACACACACACACACCAAGCTTTCTCTCAAACGCAGTAAGTCTAAGATTTTTTTAGGCTTTTGATTTTTAAGTGATTTAAAGTGAATTCTAAAAGCAAAATGCTTTCTTTTTAAAAAAATTTTTTTAAATTTATTATTTTTTATGTGTATGAGTATACTGGCTGCATGTAGGTTGGTGTACCCGTGTCTTGCAATGCTGTGGATATCAGAAGAGGGTGTTAGATTCCCCTGGAACTGAAGTTAAAGAAGGTTTTTAGTCGCCATGTGGGTGCTGGGAATCGAACCCGAGTCCTCTGCAAGAGCAGTCATCGCTCTTAACCTCTGAGCCATCTCTCCACTCCCAAAGCAAAATGCTATTTACATTGCACTTACAGGAGAAAATCAGAATGATCTTCATCTACATATTCACCATCTTCAATGGCACCAAAACCCTCAATTAGAAGCACACACCAAAGCCAATCATGTTTATTTGTTTTAATATCCTATATAGCCTAGGCTGCCCTTGAACTTGAGATCCTCCCTCTTCAGGGCAGGAATTATAGGTGTGTACCAACACACTGGGCTCTGAAGTCAATTCTGATGACCCATGTTAATTTAAAATCTGATCAATAGTGACACATGAAGAATGAAATGCCTTGATAGCTCAGGTATCTTCAACATTTTCTGATTGCCCTGCTACTTACTCTCGTCAGGTCCATGCCCAGCTTGAGCTGGGACAAGAGGTGCAGGATAACACTGCGCTGGTCCTCCACAGCTCCCAGGTCATCCTCCTTGCTCTCACACGTATCCTCTATCTCATCATCTGTGTTTATTTCTTCAGGTTCCTTGATGAAAAACAAAACAGAAGTCTAGTGCTACAAGTACTTAGAAACATCCACTAAGAAAAAAACTGTCGCACGCCTGTAATCCTAGCACTTGGAGAAGCAGAAGAAAGGTGGGTTCAAGGCCAGCTTTGTCTACATAGTGAGTTCCAGGTACTACAGGGAGGCCTTGTTAAAAAAAAGAAAAGAAATACTGGAAATACTGTTCAGACTTGACCCATTTATACCATCAATGCAACCTACTACTGGAAAAATATCCTTCAGAAAATATAATTTCCATCATTTAGCCAACAAATTTCCTTCAGATAGCCTGTTATGCAGGTATTGAACATCCTGTGGTCTTGTGATACACACTTTTTTTAAACATTATTTTTTTATGTGTATGAGTGTACTGTCTGCATGAAGGTAGGTGAACCCATGTCCTGCAAGTACACTTTTTTTTTTAGATATTATTATGTAATCCTGGCTAAGCTGGTACTCACTATATAATCAAGGCTAGCCTCAGACTTTTGTCAATTCATGTGTATCTAGTGGATATGGAGGTTTAATGTGTACCTAGTACACATAGAGGTTTCTTTTTCATGTGTACCTAGTGGATATAGAGGTTTCATGTGTACCTAGTAGATAACATAGCCTCCTGAGTGTTGAGATTGAAGAGGTGTCCTGCCACACCCAAGTAAAATAGACTTACTTTGCAGAAACAGATTTTTTTTCAAAAGGGGCAAAGAATGTCCCATAATCTCAGCTTTGAGCTCTGCCTAGAGATCACCACCAATCATACAATTTCAAGTGATTGTTTGCTTGCTTGCTTTGAGACAAAGTCTATCACTACATACATCTCTCAAGCTGGCCTTGAACTCTGATCCCTCTTAACTTAGTCTCCCAGTCTTAGAATTTTTTTTTTCATTGTTAAATGATTGGTCTCCCTGTAACCCTAGCTAGCTTAGAACTCACTATGTAGACCTTTGAACTCAAAGAGATCCACCTGCCTCTGCTCCACAAGTGCTGGAATTAAAAGCAAGCGACAGGGTGCTGAGCACTCCAAGTCTTAGGATTATAAGCATGAACCACCAAACATGGCTAAATTCAAGAGTTTTAAGAATTAAATATTTGTCCTTATTTAAGTGAAATAACATACAATAAATCTTCAAAGTAAATGCATGCACATGTTAAGTCTAACTAATGTGAACCATGTTTTTTAATCACTATGTCCAAAATGGTCAGGAAGAAGCTCTGAGGATGAAGAGAAAGATTCTAGGTACACATGAAATCTCCGTATCCACTGGGCACACATGAAACCTCCGTATCAACTGGGCACACACGAAACTTCTGTATCCACTGGGCACACACGAAACCTCTGCATCCACTGGGCACACATAAAACCTCTGCATCCGCTGGGCACACACACAACCTCTGCATCCACTGGGTACACACTAAACCTCTGCATCCACTGGGCACACACGAAACCTCTGCATCCACTGGGCACACACGAAACCTCTGCATCCGCTGGGCACACACACAACCTCTGCATCCGCTGGGCACACACGAAACCTCTGCATCCGCTGGGCACACAGGAAATCTCTGCATCCACTGGGCACACACAAAACCTCTGCATGCACTGGGCACACATGAAACCTCTGCATCCACTGGGCACACATGAAACCTCTGTATCCACTGGGTACACACTAAACCTCTGCATCCACTGGGTACACACTAAACCTCTGTATCCACTGGGTACACATGAAACCTCTGTATCCACTGGGTACACACGAAACCTCTGCATCCACTGGGCACACACGAAACCTCTGCATCCACTGGGTACACACGAAACCTCTGTATCCACTGGGTACACACGAAACCTCTGAATCCACTGGGCACACAAGAAACCTCTGTATTCACTAGGCACACACGAAACCTCTGTATCCACTAGACACACACGAAACCTCTATATCCACTGGGTACACACGAAACCTCTATATCCACTGGGTACACATGAAATCTATATCCACTAGGTACACACGAAACATCTATATGCACTGGGTACACACAAAACCTCTATATCCACTGGGTACACACGAAACCTCTATATCCACTGGGTACACACAAAACCTCTATATCCACTGGGCACACACGAAACCTCTGCATCCACTGGACACACACGAAACCTCTGCATCCACTGGGCACACATGAAACCTCTGCATCTACTGGGCACACACGAAACCTCTGCATCCACTGGGCACACACGAAACCTCTGCATCCACTGGGTACACACGAAACCTTTGCATCCACTGGGCACACATGAAACCTCTATATCCACTGGGTACACATGAAACCTCTGTATCCACTCACGCAGTCACAACAGCACCACAAGGACTCTATACAGGAATCTAATGAACAAAACCTTTGGGAAACTTAAAAAGTGTTTATTTTTATTGCACTAGCTCCCTAGCTCATATTAACTAGCTAAAAGAAACAACTGTAGCCAGGTGTGCTAGTGCACGCCTTTAATCCTAGCACTTGGGAGGTAGAGGTAGGCAGATCTCTGTGAGTTCAAGGCCAGCCTGGTCTACATGGTAAGTTCCAGAACAGCTGGAGCTACAGGGAGACCCCATCTCAAAAACACAATAAATAAATTTATTAATTAACTATGTATTTTCTTTACTTTTTAAGTCTTGGGGTGGGCTCACTATAGCTCAGGCAAGCCTTAAACTCCCAGTAATTATTTGCTAATTGTTTTGAACCAGCACCCACTTGGCCCAGGATGACCTTGAACTTGCTGTGCAGCTGAGGATGACCTTGAGCTCCTGACCCTCTTGCTCCCACCTTCATGTGCTGAACTTATAAACATGTGCCCCCCCAGCTCTGGCTGTGTGTGTGTGTGTGTGTGTGTGTGTGTGTGTGTGCGCACGCGCGTGCGTGCATGTGGGATACATGTGAAGCCGCTGTCAGCTATCTTTCTTTCCGTTACTCTCCATTGTTTGAGATGGATGGCTCGCTGAACCTGGAACTCAGGGATCTGCAAGGCTAGCTTGACAGGAACCCGCCTGCCTCTGTCTGTGTATAGTCCCCAGCACCGAAGCTGCAGGTGCTTGCCACTGCCCCTGGCTTTTACCAGGTGCTCAGGCTCTGAACTCCAGATTCTCAAGCTTGCAAAGCAGGTACTTTGACAAATGAGCCATCCCTGCCCCCCAACTCCTCTGGCTTTTGTTTTGATTTGTAAACTATTTCATTATTTTTAGTTTATGTGGATGAATGTGTTGCCTGCATATATGTAAATGCACCCAAGTTGTGGTGCCCATGGAGGTAGGAGGAGGGCACAGACCTCCTGAAACTGAAGTTAATGGACAGTTATTAGCTGCCATGTGGGTGCTGTGAATTGAACCCAAGTCCTCTTCAAGAGCAGTTCTTAACCGCTGAGTCATTTCTCCAGCCCCTTGTTTTGATTTTTTTTTTGAGCCAGGGTCTCACTCTGTTTGTGGCCCAACCTGACCTGGAACTCGGTATGTTAGCCCAGGCTACCACTGAACTTGTAGTAATCTTCCCGCATTGGCCTCCAGAGCGCTGCGATTATAGGCAAGAGCTACCATGCCAGTCCAGCTTTCTGGGCTTTATTTTTATTTGAACAACAAATATACCAAGATTCTGTAGAATTTTATCACCTGTCACCATGTCTATACGGTGATGGTGTTCCATCTCTCAGTAGAATACTTCTTAATATCTTTCTGCAAGAGAGTTGTATATAAAGAAGCTATCTGCTCATAGTTCATTAGATTTTAAGTTTTGAAGATGGGGTAGTTTTGAGATAGTGTCTCAGAGTATAACCCAGGCTGGTCTCAAATTCACAGCAATTTCCATCTCTGCCTCACACAGCGCTGGGGGTGTAGGTGTAAGCCAGCAGGCCTGGCTAGTTATGAGGATTTTGCTTGTTTGTTTTTTTTGAGACAGGGTCTCTCTGTAACTGTGACTCACAAAGTAGACCAAGTTGGCCTCAATCTCACAAAGATCTGCCTGCCTCTTGCCTCCTGAGTGCTGAGATTAAAGGTATACCCAACCACAGTGGGTAGATCATGAAGATTTTTCTTAAAGGAAACTATTGTGTCATTTTTTTTATATTCCCATACCATAATTAAATCCCATCATCTGTTCTTATTCTGTATAGCTAAACAAAAACCAATCCTGTTCAGGTACAAAATCGAGAACTTCATATTCTCAAAATATTAACACACACACACACACACACACACATACACACACACACAATGTAAAACACCAGCAGGAGCAAGTGGTTCTTCCAGAAACTTTGGTTTTAGTATAATTTTGTTTCCATCATTGAAAATAAGAAAAGGGGGGGAACTACATCTTTTATTTTTTGTTTGTCTCTCCTTAATTCCTAATATTGGCTGGTCCTAGCTTAATAACAAGTAGTTATTAAGGCTGGGCGTGGTGGCGCACGTCCTAGCTTAATAACAAGTAGTTATTAAGGGGCCGGGCGTGGTGGCGCATGTCTTTAATCCTAGCATTTGGGAGGCAGAGGCAGGCAGATCTTGTGAGTTCAAGGCCAGCCTGGTCTATAGAGTGAGTTCCAGTTCCAGGACAGCTGGGGCTACAGGGAGACCCTGTCTCAAAAAGACCAAAACAAAACAAAACAAAACAAAACCCTACTTGTTAACTGCCTGAGTCTACAAATGTATCCTTTCAGATTTTTTTAATCTCCTTTCCTAGACTGCCCTGATTTTCAGCTTCCTGTCTCCAAAGCCACCATAAGTCAAAGACAAGTTCTAGTGTCATATCGTTTAAGAATAACTTGCTAGTATATATAACCATAAACTGTCCATTGTTCTTGACTTGGTAATTCTATCTGGGACACAACCTAAAGAAATAATCTAGGGGCTGGAGAGATGGCTCCAGCACTCACGTGGAGACTAAGAACCGTCTTTAACTTTAACTTCAGTCCCAGGTGAATCCAACGTCCTCTTCTGACCTCTGAAACATTGCACAACACAGGTGCACCAACTACATGCAGACAGTACACTCATAAATAAATGATCTAAAACAAGGGAGAAAAATAATACTAAACAATATAGTGTTCTTTCTAATAAAGAGTGACAAGGTATTCAACAACAGGGACATTCACTCATTTCAACTTTTAAATATTCATTAAATAGTCCAGAATACAACCCCAAAATATCTTCAATTATCTATTTAATTATGTGGCCATAAAAACAGCAAACATGAACAGAAAAAGCAAAGCAAAACACAGAACTGTAATTTGTAACAATAGTAAATTTACAAACAGAATAAACACTGTAGCTTGTGAAAATATAGAATGAACAGCACCTTATGTGAGATCAAGTGTTGCCTTCAACAATGTCTGAAACAACTATACTGGTAAAATGCATGCTATCTAAAAGTTAACTCTCATAATAAACTTGGTCTCCCTATAGCCCCAGCTGCCCTGGAACTCACTCTAGACCAGGCTAGCCTTGAACTCACAGAGATCCGCCTGCCTATGCCTCCCAAGGGCTAGGATTAAAGGCGTGTGCCTGGTTTAAAGACAGTTCTTAGCCACCACGTGGGTGCTGGGACTCGAACCCCGGTCCTCTGTAAGAGCAGATGGCCCTCTTAACTGCTGAGTCATCTCTCCAGCCCCTCATAATAAACTTTTAAGCTTATAAATGTAATAGTAACACCTAGCAAACAATTTTAAATTAAGATAACATGGTAGGAAGCTCAGTGTTGTGGCTCCTGCCTGTAATCCCAGCACCTGGGAGGTTAAGGAAGGAGGACAGCTGAAAGTTCAAGGCCAGCTACATACTGAGTTCCAGGCCAGTCAGGGATACAGACTGCAACCCTGTCTCAAAAACCAAATACACATCTTTATCCAATAAAAGTAAATCATAACTAAAAAAGGCACGTTTTTAACCTAGAAAGTACAACATGCTTAAATTCAATTAAGACCTCTTCCAAAGAAAATCAATTTAAAATAGAATGTTTAGAATCTGCAAAAATGTTACTCTGTTACTTGGCTGACTTAAATGCCTTAAGAATCAAAACAAGACAGGCCCCTTCAATGATTCCTAATCTCTTACATTGAACCCCTATTTTCCTATTAGTTTACCCTTGCTAACAATCCAGATTCAGCCATAGACTGTTCTTCTGGGACTGCCGAGGGCTTACTCGGCTCAGCTGCAAAGGGCTGCTCAGCTCCATTTTTATAGTGGTTTGATAAAGGTATCTTTGGTTCCAACCACTCGATTGTCGTTCCTGATGAAGTAAAAGAAAACTTTCGCTGAAACTTGCTCATAATCTGAAGTTCAGCAAATGTAGATTTAATTAAACAATTTTGTTTTGAACCTACAAGACTAAAAGCAATTCAACCTGTATCTGAAAGACAGCTACTTATACCTCATTAGCATGAGCACCATGATTGGGTATTTTACAACACTGCAACTTGCAACTTGAAATAAGACACTATTTAAAAGAAATCAACCCCAAATAGAGCTGATCTCACTTCTTAGTCATTTCTATGAATCATGAGGTAAAATCCAGTGGATTTGCTATCCATTCTGTATCAATTATGTCCCTTGAATATTCAAAATGCACAGAACTAGGCTTGGGGTGGAGGTGGGAGGATGTCACACTTCTACGAGGAGCCTGGAACTGCAAAATGTAAAATTTGTTACAATGAGATGCAACTTTCCTAACCGATCAAAATAGCCTACTAGATCTAATTTAAATTTTATACATATACGCATTTAAATCATGAAAAGCACAATACAGGTTTTAAACTGAAAAGTATTTCTACTGAATAAATAGAGCTGACCTGGTAAAAGCCAGTAAGTAGTCACATGTAGAGACCTGTTCTCAGTTAATGACTCGATGGTCTCTTGTTACCCTCAACTACCTTAACAATGTGGATTCTCTGCCTAATCAATAATGGAAACTGTTCCATTTGATTTCAGAGGCTGATCTAGGTTTCACAGAAGCCAGGTTATTGAGTGCTGTAAGAAGCATTCAGACTACCACAAGCAGAACTCTAGAAGGAAGAAATTCACTGCATCAAGCCCCAAACTTCAATAGAGGCATATATTACAAATTATCCCCCAGGGAAACAATATCTTGCTTTGTTACTTGGCACTGGGGGGCAGGATTCAAGATTGGAGAAATGTCCTGGCTAAGTGCATAGAGCCCACTTTATTTTTGTTTTTTTTTTGGTTTTTTTTTTTTTTTTTTTTTTTTTTTTTTGAGACAGGGTCTCCCTGTAGCTGTGGCTGTCCTGGAACTCACTCTGTAGACCAGGTTGGCCTCGAACTCACAGAGATCCGCTTGTCTCTGCCTTCCAAGTGCTAGGATTAAAGGCGTGCGCCACCACGCCCGGCATTTATTTATTTCTGTATGTGTATCAATGTACTGTCTGCATGCAAGTTTGTGCACCCGTGTCTTGCAATGCCGCGGAGGTCAGAAGAGGGTGTCGGGTTCCCCTGGAACTGGAGTTCTCCTGGAATTGGAGTTTCAGACGGTTCTCAGCTGCCATGTAGGTGCTGGGGATCGAACCCGGGTCCTCTGTAAGAGCGGTCGGCTCTCTTAACCGCTAGGCCATCTCTCCAGCCCCGAGCCCACTTTAAAGTTTAAACAACAACAACAAAAAAAACTTTTAGTATCAATATCCAGACTTCCTCACTTTTAAAAATAAAACACACATGAACATTAACTAAAAGTTAGAAGACCTATTTAGCTGACTGGAACCTGTAACAAAATTTTATCAAACCTGCATCTGGTGGCCTCAGAGTCCCTCCAAATCAATAAAAACTGAGTCTCTAGAAAACATATATTAAGACCTTATGGTCTAGGCATGGTAAAACACAACTGTCATCCTAGCACTTAGGTAGCTGGGGCAGGAGCTTGAAGCCAACTTGGGTTACACAGTAAGTTCAAGGTCACCCTAGGTGAGATAGTAACACCTTGTCAATGAATGAATGAAGCAAACAAAACAAACTTCATGGGGCTAAACAGTCCTCTGAACTCAGATTTCATTTTTACCACTGCAAAATTTGAGTGGAAAGGAATTTTTTTTCCATTATATTTTCATTCTCAAATTATTTAAAAATGAATTCCTATAGGGCTAATCTGGAAAAGATGGCAACCTGGGGAGAAACTGCAATGTCAATTGGTTAATTTGTTGAAATACTCATAAATCTATGTTCCAAAAAGTGCAGTATGAGAACAACTTTGATTTTAAAACTTTGTAGGTAATACGAATTTACATTATACGTGCTTTTAAAAAAAGGTTTATTTTTTTTTTTTTTAATTACATGCATGTGTGTCAGTGTATAGGTGGTGTAGGTGTGTGGAGAGTACAGGTGCCCTCAGAACCCAGAAGTGGCACTAGACCCTGAAGCTGAAGATGCAGGTGGCTGTGAGTGGAGAACACGGGTGCTGGGATGTGAGCTCAGGACCTCTGGAAGAGCAAAATATGCTCTTTTCTTTTTCTGGTCTTTTCAAGACAGGGTCTCCATATAGCCCCAGCTGCAATTACCTGTTGCTGAACATTAGATGTAGACCAGGCAGGCTGGTCTTGAGATCCACCTGCCTCTGTCTCCCTAGTGCTGGTATAAAAGGTGTGTGCCACCACGCCCAGCCAGAATATGCTCTTAACCACTGAGCCATCTCTCTAGCCCAAATACTTTCTTTTCTTTCTTTTCCTTTTTTGGTCTTTTTGAGACAGAGTCTCTCTGTAGCCCTCCACTGGCCTGGAACGCACTATGTAGACTAGGCTGGTCTTGAATCTGTCTCCTGAGTGCTGGAATTAAAAGCATGTACCACTATGCCCAGCTTTTCACGTGCTTTCTTAATCATAAAGGAATATAAAAAAAATAAGATTGTATTAATTTAAAGCATATTAAGTTTTACAATTTAAAAAAATGGCAGAGTATTCAATCAAGTAATCAGCACCTTGCTACCTAACTTTCTTTAGGTGTATGAGTGTTTTCCCTGCATACATGTACTTGCACATGAGAGTGGCTGGTGCCCACAGAGGCCAGAGAAGACATTGGATCCCCTTGAGCTGCAGCTGCTTGTTAACCGCCATGTGGGTGCTGTGCACCAAACCCACATCCTCTGTAAGAATAGCTAGTGCCCTTAACCTCTGAGCCATCTCTCTAGATCCAATTTGATGTACTTGTAAAAACTTAAGTAAACAGAGACTACAAATTGTTTCATTTTCCTGACAAAATCATTAAATACAATGAACCCAATTTTACTTATTTCTCTTTCTTTCTCTCTCTCTCTTCCTTTCTTTCTTCTTTTTTTTGAGACAGGGTCTCCCTGTAGTCCCAGCTGTCTTGAAACTTGCTCTGTAGACCAAGCTGACCTTGAACTCACAGAGATCTGACTACCTCTGCCTCCAGAGTACAAGGCTTAAAGTGCACCACCACGCCCAGTCTGAACCAAAATTTCTTAAGTCAGGGTAACTCATCTAATGTTCAACAATAGGTAATTACTTAAGTAAACCAATAAATTCCATTTATCAAAAGCATAAAACTTGAAAAATATTCCTGATTTAGTGGAAAACATACAATATAAACACACATAAGTAACAGAATATAATGTAATGAAATGTATAAAACTAAACTGATAAACAGTTAATGGAACTGAAAGTCAAGGTCTAATCCCAGTGATCCTACTCCGGTTAACTGGTTAAGATGAACAGGATTGCCACAATTTTAGAGAAAAAGAGTTGTGGATTCTGAGTTAAGCTTTTGACATGTTGAGTATGGGGTCTCTAAAGGTACACTGGATGATACTAGATATCAGAACTAAAATCATTGTAAATTCAAAAAGGACACAATTGGGAAGAATCATGCATAACCTCAGTGTGATAATTCAAACAAGAGGCTCAGTGATTCCCTCTGTTGCCTCCTTCTTCTTCCCTCCCTCCTTTCCTTTTTTAAAAGATTTTTCCAGAATCAGAACAACTAACAGAGTTCTTTCCATGTTTGGGCCAATATTCAATCCTACCTTTCATAAGGCCTTACCTGGAGGCAATGCGTCCTTCTGATGGGAGGCATGCTGCAGCTGGAGAATATGAAAGCAGTCATTCAAGCAGGTCATGGTGGCCATGGACGTAGCTTTGAGCATTAAGAGATCCTGGTCCAAGGAACTAAGCAGCCCAGAAGTAGGGAGGCATTCGATTCGTCTAATTAAGTCTCTTTGTTGTCCTTCGGCGTGAGACATCATCTAAGGAAAACAACAGTTCTTTGTGATAGCACGTGTATATTACATTTTAATAATAGTTAAGAGTCACCTTTTGAGCCATTTTTAGGACATTTCAGACTTAGAAATCGATTTGAAGCTTGAGTACCGACCTTCAAGTAATGAGCACGTAATGAACAGAGTGCGATCTCTGCTACTTGCACTGTTTCTTGGGAAGCAATAAAACACACATGCTTGTCATTTTTGTTAACATTGTAAGTCATCAGAAGGACAGTTCAGCTCCAACAGCAGTATCAAATTTTTCATTCCACAGTAAACTTACTTTCCAGGCAGGGCTCTTGATGGCTCTCCCCACACTGGTCACTCAGCTCAGAGCTACTTTGAGAACATGGTAGCTGCTACCTGCCTCCTCCGGAACTTAACATTCTGCAGAGCAAGGATGCTTCTGATATATTTTTGTTGTTGTTGTTGTTGTTGATAAAAAATACAAGATTTTCAGATAAAAATATTAAAATTAATACCTTTTTATTAGAAGCTCTGTCTACTTTTTCTAACAAGAACCAATGGAATCAAAATAATTACTCAACAACCTGCTATTTTTAGTTTAAATCAATATATAATATGTAGTTACTTTCAGCCAGGTGTTAATCCCAGCACTTGGGAGGCAGAAGTAAAAGGGTATCTGTGAGATCGAGGTCAGCCTGGTCTATATAGTGAGTTTCAGCCAGCCTGTGGGTACAAAGAGACCCTGTCTCAGAAAGACCAAAAAAAAAAAAGTACTTTCAAGTGTAAGCAGAAGTTTCCTTTGAAAACTACCTTAATTTACACAGAAATTCTGTAATGGAGAGACTGAGAGACTCCAGCATTTAGAGGCTCTGGTCAGAGGGGTGCATGTGTGTGTTACACACGTACGTACATGTACGCCACGCATCTTCCTCTACTGTTCGCTCTTCACCTTACCCTGAGACAGGCCTCTGACGGAACCTGGAGCTCCCTAGTTCTTAGCTCAGGTGCAGGCCGGCAAGTTCCATTGAGCCTCCTATCTCTGCCCCCAGTGTGAGGCTTGGAAACACAAACGTAATGGCTTTTTATGTGAATGCTGAGTGATCAGAACTCGGGACCATACTTGCATAACAAGCAGTTTTACCCACTGAGCCATCTTCCATGCCTTTTAATAGAGTTTATCAGATGGTTAGTCAAAGAAGGATGCAAAATGGTCCTATTGAGTAAATCAAGTACGCCACCCACGCTCTGCCGCACATGCCCCCCTTCGCGGACCCCACACCTGCAGCAAGATGGGGGCCCTGGATCAGGACTGCCGCGTGTCCACGAGACTGCTTTCCCAGGCGCTCCCGGCCAATGAGTGAGGAGGTGGCTGCTGCCAGCCAGGGGCTCAGGGTGCTGCTCTCATTGGGGTGGGAATGGAAGGGGGGTGGGGAGGGAGATGCAGGGCGGAAGGGGGTGGTCCCAAAGCGTCCCGTGGGAGGAACCCTGCCTGACGAGGCCGCCCTCGAAGTGACTGTGAGGACAATGGAGTCCACACGCGCTCCACAGGTGGTCCGGAGTGGCTCCGGGACAGCCCACCGGGTGGCTCGGTGCATCGTGCCGCTGCTCCCCCGAGGCACCGGGAGTCGTGGCTCCTGAGCACCCCTCCCCTCTCCAGCCCACGTACCCCATCTGTCACGTTCCAGGTTCCAGCAGAGACGTCACAAGAACCAGGCCGTGCCTGGATACGGAGTAGCGGCAGCCCGCTCACTTCTCCTTTGGCTGTTGTGCCGCTCTCTAGTTCACTCAGTTAGGAGTGAAATGAGAAAGTTTTCAGGGCAACGCAGCCGCCCACGTCGCCGTCAGACCTATCATGGTCATTGCCCACCACATCTTGTGGCCAGGTCTCTTTCCCTGCCTAGCAGGCGATATCAGGTTGCCCCTGCCAGGGCAAATCCGCCTCTATGGAGACCGGAGGGCCATCGTTCTCTGAGGATGGCCAGCAACTACAGCGGCCCCAGGAGGCAGTATAATTTGGGGATGTTCCAGCCTTTAAGAAGCATGGGGATCCCTCTTTCAAGGCGCAGTACCGCTCTGCCCCTGCCTAGCAGGCGTTATCAGGTTGCGCCTGCCAGGGCGAATCAGCATCTACGGAGACCGGATGCCCATCGTTCCCCCTGGAAGGTCAGCAACTACAGCGGCCCCAGGAGGCAGTATAATTTGGGGATGTTCCAGCCTTTAAGAAGCATGGGGATCCCTCTTTCAGGGCGCAGTACCGCTCTCCCGACTGCCCCACGAGTGCAGATGGCTCAGGCTCAACAGCCCTTCGCATTGGGCCACAGGCCTCCGCCTTGCTCAAGGGCTACTGAATTGAGAGCCAAAGAAAGAATTAAAAATGGGAGGAAGGAGGAAGAGAAGGTAAAGAAAGAGGAGGAGGAGGAGGAGGAAGAGGAGGAGGAGGAGGAGGAGGAAGAGGAGGAGGCCTGGAGGTGGCTGGAGGAGAAAGCCTCACCCAGCTGTTCCACACTCCAGGAGAACTTTCTCAAGCAAAAACTGGAGCTAAGTGACTTTCTAGGCTCTGCAGAGTCCCAGGAGTCAGGGAAGAAGGGGCAGGGCCAGCGGCCTCAGGCTGGTGCACCAGGCACCTGGGCTGCTCCCGTACGTGCGCTAAAGAGACTCCGCAAGAGAAAAGCGGCCACATTAGAGCTGCGTCTGCGACCTCCAGGGCCACCACAACTGCAGAGGGATGGAGGTGCCATGCCCCCCCCTCCCAAGATTCCACGCATTGACAACGGGAATGGACTGGACAGCAGGAGGGCCACCAAGTGGCAAGCCATCCAGAGCTCAGATGACAAAGTGGAGGTCCTGCAGCCTAAAACCCAGGTGGTGGCAGCCGGCACTGCCCCTCAGGCTGCCCTGCCCTTCCGTCCTCCCTCCAGCAGGAGGGAATCCCCAACCCCAATGTGCATTGACCCCTCTTCTTGCTCTTTCCCCACGCCTGCTCTAGCCCCTCCCCCCGGAAGTGCTCCCCCTGCATTTCCTACCACAGCCTTCCCTGTCTGTGAAGACATGATCTGGGAGCCATCTTTCTGGAGGGAATCCCCAACCCCAATGTGCATTGATCCCCCTTCTCCTTCCTCCGGAAGTGCTCCCACTGCCTTTCCCACCACAGCATCCCCTGTCTGTGAAGACATGATCTGGGAGCCATCTTCAGAGCCCGAAGTGATGGACATGGACACCACGCCCCCTTCTGAGGCAGTAATTCTACAATCGTCCCCAGGTAGCACAGGGAGCTGTTGGCCCTTCCACAGCTATGGCTGCATGCAGCAGAGGGGGGCTGCGAATGCCACTGAGTCCGCTGCCACTCCTGCACTCAGGGTTCCCTACCCCACCTCTACTAGGGACCATGTGCGCACATGGGAGCAGAGGCAGAGCATGTCTCCCACCAGTGCTCCTGGTCTGTGGGTCCATTCTGGCCCGGTTCCTGCTCTTCGATCCATGGGAGCAGTGACATCATCTCATCTGCCCATGGAGTTTGAACCCATGGACACCACCCCACCTTCTAAGGCTGTCCTCTTCCAGTCTCCACCTGCCTCTAACCATGTCTCCACCAGGTTGCCAGGCCAGTCAGTTTGGGGGCCGACTGCAACTTGCAACCCTAAAGGGGCTCCCTCTCACTTCACCCCTGCATTGCCGAATGGGCAGCAGCGGCCTGCCGGCTGTTTGTCTCTGAGGAATCCATTGTCCTCAACAGCCACAGTTGGACTAACTGCACCAACAGGCCAATATGCTAGTGGCAGCACAACTCAACTAGGATTTGCAGGCCCCATGTCACCTCCGTAAGCTGGCAGGCCTGATGGGACCAAGCATACCACGACATTGGTCTGTATATATGAAGGTATTAATACTTGATTTTCCCGAGTACTATTCTCTGTTTTCCCAGATCAGTTTCTTGTTGTTAGTGCTGTGGATTTATTAAAGTGAAGCTGATATTAACATTCTTGCAAAAGATTTGTATTTAAGGAGTGGCAAAGTTTCACAACCTTTCTGTTTTAAAAAACAATACTGAAATAATTTACTACTAAAAAATGTATGTGTAGAAAACATATTGGGCAAAAGACCGCAATTTAAAGTTCCACACAAGCAACAATGAATTTCTTGGACTTTTTGTTGTTTGGTTCACTTGTATTTTTTTCCTCTACTGTGGTGTGCACTTGCAAGTATTTTACCAACTGAGCTACATTTTAGCCCCAACTTTCTGTATTAGCATAAAAGTTCATATTTTCCCTGTAATCTTCAAAAGCTCTTTTTGATCTTTGCAGTATTTTTGTTTGTCCTTTTTTCTCGGGTTGTCTGCTTTGTTATTTTCATTTCTTTACTAAATTTTTAAAGTAAAGGAAGTTTTGTTTTTTTTTTAATGTATGAATGTACTGTCTGCATGTAGGTTTGTGCACCCGTGTCGTGCAGTGCTGCGGAGGTCAGAAGAGGGCGTCAGATTCCCCTGGAACTGGAATTAAAGACAGTTCTCAGCCGCCATATGGGTGCTGGGGATCGAACCCGGGTCCTCTGCAAGAGCATTCAGTGCTCTTAACTGCTAGGCCATCTCTCCAGCCCCAGTAAAGGAAGTTTTTTAAAGTGAGTTAACAGTAATAATTCATTTTCTTTCTGTAAGGACCATACCATCTGATGTATAGTCTCAAAAATAACATTTCTATCCTTATTTGTCACAAAAGCTTTACTCAGTGAAATTTGAAGATTTCATGATCTTGCATCTAACTTGTACAAAGCTGAATATGGTTGGGTGTGAAAAAACAAATAATATGCTTTAGGATTTATAGGAACGGGTGGTAAAAATCCTTATTGAAAATTTTCTTTTATCTGAAAATAAGATCATTTAAACTAAAATTTACTTTATAATAATAGGGAGGCACTGTAGGCGGCCGGGCGTGGTGGCGCATGCCTTTAATCCTAGCACTCGGGAGGCAGAGGCAGGCGTATCTTTGTGAGTTCAAGACCAGCCTGGTCTACAGAGTTCCAGGACAGCTGAGACTACAGGGAGACCCTGTCTCTAAAAAGCCAAAATAAATAAATAAATAAATAAATAAATAAATAAATAAATAAATAAATAAATGTGGTAGGGGCACATCTTTTAAGTAATCCCAGCACTTGGAACGTAGAGCCTGAGCTAGTTTCTGTCTCAAAAGGGGGAGAGAGAGAATGAGCTAGAAAGATGTGGCTCAGCATTAACATCCAGAATATATAAACTACTCAAAAAACAAAGACGAAAACAAACAACCCTCTCAAAAGATGGTGTAAAGAGCTGAACAAATAAAAAAGTAAAGATGGCTGAGAAACATCTTAAAGTGTTCAACATGGATAATAATTAAGGAAATGCAAATTAAAGCCACTTTAAAATATCTCACTCTAATAAGACTGACTAGGATCAAGAAAACAAAAGATACCAAATGCTGGAGAGGTTGTGGGGAAAGGGGAACATTCATCCACTGCTGGTGGGAATGTAAACTCATACAACCACTATGGGAAGCAGTGTGGAAAACCCCTTAAAAGTCTCAAAATGAGCCTACCACCTGACCCAGTCATACCAATCCTGGGTATACACCCACAAGACTCATCATTTTTGGGTCTTTTCGAGGCAGGGTCCTCCTGTAGCCCCAGCTGTCCTGGAATTCACTATGTAGACCAGGCTGCCCTTGAACTCACAGAGATCCACCTGCATCTGCCTCCTGAGCACTAGGATTAAAGGCGTGCATTAGCATGCCCTGCTGCCCTTTTAAATTATCTTTAGGCCAGGCACGGTGGCACATGACTTTAACTGCAGCATTCAGAAGGCAGAAATGTCTGTGAACTCAAGGTCAGCCTGGAGTTTCAAGCAGTCAGAGCTATACAGTGAGACTCTCAGTCTCATAAACAAAAAATCTACAACTATCTTTAATAACTGTGTGAGCCCACACGACATTCTCAGTACAGTATTTTCTTCCCTTTCCCACTAGAGGGCAACCAAAAAACTCAAATGATATTCTGGGATGACCACCACGGAATCCTAATGTGGTTTGAAGTGACAGGGTTTAGGGGAGGGATTCCACTTTCACAGAGGATGGTAAGACTAATTATGACCAGTAGTGTACAACCTCTTTAAACTAACCTATGATAAGGATGGAATTTTAAAGACCTAATGGACACCATAATATATAATCAGTCTAACTATAAAAGGAGAAGAATATTCTCCAGTGATTAAACTTTTTTTTTTTTACTTTTTGAGACAGGGTCTCCCTTTACTCCTAGCTGGAGTTCAACTCACAGAGATTCACCTGCCTCCTGGGATTAAAGGCATGAACTATCACCCCCCCCCCCGATATCAGTGATTAATTTTTTACAGGAAGAATATTACTTTTAAAACCGAAAGCCAGGGCGTGGTGGCCTACACCTTTAATCGGGTACTCGGGAAGCAAAAGCAGGCAGATAAATCTCTGTAAGTTCCAGGCCAGCCTGGTCTATATAGTTCCAGGAAAACTAGGACTAAAGGGAGACTCTCAAAAAGACAAAATAAATAAAACTTAAAGCTAAAAAGAAAAAACCCCAAACAAACTTAAAGCCTTTTCCTCAAAACATCCTGCTACATACAATACACAGAAAGAGCTTAATACACAGGGAAAATAAACATGGAACATGAGTGGTCTAAGTTGTGTAATAATTTAGTAAACCAATAATTCATATTATCAACTGGAAAATTTTAGTTCCTCAAAAAGTAAGGAAGGGGCTGGAGAGATAGCCTAGGGGTTAAGAGCACCGACTGCTCTTGCAGAGGACCCGGGTTCGATTCCCAGCACCCACATGGCAGCTGAGAACCGTCTGGAACTCCAATTCCAGAACTCCAGTTCCAGGGGAATCCGAGAGAGCCTCTTCTGACCTCTGCGGCATTGCACGACATGGGTGCACAAACCTACATGCAGACAGTACATTCGCACACATACAAAAATAAATAAAATTAAAAATAATAATAACAACAAAAAAAATTTTAGGGCCAGGGAGATGGCTCAGCAGGTAAGGGTGCTTGCCTGACAACTTGAGTTGTCTCTAGAACTTGTACAGTAGGAGAAAACTGATTATCCCAAGGTGTCCTCTAACCTCCACACACATACATGTGTCCACAGACACATGCAAAACAAATCTAAATTTAAAAATTTTTAAATAAAGCACATCTGAATAGTTATTTCCCAACTAGTATATGTTAGAGAGCTCTTCCTAGTTTCAACTGATTTAAACCATATGTTATTTTTATTTACTTAATTTTAAATATCTTATTTTCTGTGTATGAGTATACTGCCTGCAAGTATGTAAGTGCACCCGAGTCATGCAATCCCCATGGGTGTCAGAAGAGGGCATCAGAATCCCTGGAACTGGAGTTATAGAAGATTGTGCGCTGCCATGTGGGTGCTGGGAACTGAACCAGGGTCCTCTTCAAGGGCAGTCAGTACTCTTAACCACTGAGCCATCTCTCTAGCTCCTATATTCTATTTTTTAAGTGTGGAAATTAGACTAAAATATTATCACTTCTTTATGCCTTTCAACAATCTATGTAAAGATACAGGTAAGCATTTTTCTTTTGCAGCAAAGATTATGCTAATTTTCTTCATACAGACCCATCACTGAAGTAATGAGTAACTGTTACACTTATAAAAAATGAGTAAGGGTACAAGCTTTTGTTGTTTAATTTAGATGGCAACTTTTTATCCTTTACAGAATCTAAACTCTAGTTGATTTTGGATCAAAAGTCACAAAGCCTGTAACATTTTATAAAATATTAAACCTGCCACCACCACCACCAACAGATTTAATCAAAATGATGATTCTGAAGACATTTCCAGTCCTGTATATGAATTGAGCTTTGTATACATTTAATTCTCCACAGTAGCAGAACATAAAAACAAAGCCGACACTTAATCCTGTATCAATGGAGAATGACAGCACTGTACATGCAGCTTGCATAAGGAGAAATGATCAATGGTTAAGAGTGTTCTTCTAGAGGACCCAAGTTTGGTTCCCAGTATCCAAACCCTGTAACTCCAACTGCAGGGAATCGGACACTCTCTTCTGGCCTCTA
>VZQC01003723.1:5102839-5144306 GCA_009823505.1 Rhizomys pruinosus | reverse complement strand
AAGAAAGGAGGTAAGACATTAGCAATTCAGAGCCACCATCTGAGAATCCTACTATGCAGAAGGCAAAGCATCTGTCTAGGTAGATTAGAGTCTGGGCAAATACTTGCCGGGTATAGAATCTGCCTTAAGGCCTTCTTCTCTTGTTATCCCTGATGTCAATTCTCACCCCTTTGTCAATGCCCATGTACAAAGCCCCTCTGTTTGCTGTTAGCTTTATGCAAGAATCATCCCCATCCTCCCTTGTGGACATAGTTCTTCCCTAGGAAGCTGGTCCTCTGCCAGTCTAAGCCCTGTGTCCCAGAAGCCAAGTTGCTCTCAGTGCTCCACCTAAGGGCTGAAACTCACCAGGCCGCGGGGGCCTGTACCCAGCACAGCTGATGGGGGGATGCCTCAGCTGGTACCGGGCACAGAAGTGGGGCCTGTCATTCAAACGGCAGCACCAGATCTGCGCCTCCAGCTGCTGGTCTGTGGAGAAGAAGGTGTGTCAAGGGGTCAGGGCTCTGAAGAACCAGAGGGCAGGTCTGGCAGAGCCGGGCAGTATTGGTGACAGGAGCATGGCTTTAGAATGAGGCAAGGCACAGTTCACATCCTGCCATGGTCTGTCAATGATCAGTGATGGACTGTCCCTATGTGTCCCCTTCGAAGGCATGTTGGGAGTGATTACAAAGCAGGTTACATGGCAGAAGCTCTCAAAGAGCCTGGGGTCGAGGAGACATAGGCGATGGTGTGGAGTGGAGCAGGCTAGAGGGTAGGAATAGTCAGGCTATCCTGCCTTATCCCAGCTTCTATGTGCTGGGTCTAGAGGATAAAGTCAAATTAGGTCATCTCCCTTATCTAGAAAGAGTTTCCATTCAAAGCTGGAGTCACAAGGACAAGTGGAGACGGAACAAGATGTATTCTATCATAACTCTGAGAATGCCTGCAGGCCGGAAGGGCGGGAGATTCTGAACTTTCCAAGATCGGAGAATTGGGGTCAGGGAGGAAGGAGCTGGGAAAGAATGAGAAGAGGCTTAGTTCAGAGGATCCCATAGCTCATCTGGGAAGAGCAGTCGGCTTCAGAGCAGGTGGGGTTGGGTCTGTGGATACACATACCAAATTGCCAAGGACGGTCCACGCGCCAGCCTTCTCGGAATTCTCCCCAGAGCCCGTAGCGGCAGCACACGTCCCCTCGCCAGGAGAAGCTGCAAAGTTGCCTGCTGCTGGGGTCCCACCAGCCTGCGACGAGGCTGGAGCTTATGGTGGGCGAGGCTGGACAGGGGGATGTTGTGGGAATGGGGCTCAGAGGGTCTGGGAAAGGGCAGCCAAGTGTGAGCAGAGGGAAAGATGAGGGGGCTTGTGAAGGACAGGAAGGGGGCGTCACCTGTGTACATGGGCTGGAACCGTAAGTCCCACCGTCCCTGCTGCCAGGAGCAAGGACAGGAGATCTGGCTCCACCGGGGCCACTGAGGCTGGCTGCTCAACCACCACAGGCACTTGAGCCGGTAGTTGGGTCTCTCTTCCTTGTGTAGCTGTAGATCTGAAGTCCCCGGATGTCTGGAGAAGCAAAGGAGGCAGCAGTTATACCAGGACCTGTGGCTGCGGCTCTGCTTCCGATTTAGGCTCAACCCAAATTCATGAGGACGTCCTTCACGCTAGTGCCTGTCTGCACTTCCTGGGAAGGGACGCGGTTTAGACTGGCAGTGGTGCCTCTCCAAACCACCTTGAACGTGAGCTCCAAACACTTCAAAGCTTGGATTTTTAGGGCAAAATTTTGGGACAAGTATCTGGCAGGGAGTCTCGCTCTGATCCAACTCAGAGCTAGTCTCTGGCTTGACTCGGCCACCTTCCGTCTGCTCCTGCTGTCTCTCGAAGTCCGTACCTTACAATCCCCTCCATACACCCAGCGTCTTCCCTGGGGGACACCACGCACCCAGTCATTCATGCTGTCAGACACTCACTCTTCCTTCCCCTTCAGCGGCCAAAGTGGCCAGGACAGAGGCCCGTGTCCAGATACCAGCTGGAAGCCACAGAGATTCTGGCTTGCTAAGTGGGAGCTAGCTCCAACACCATGAGGCTGACAAAGCCTCCTCTGGGTTCAGACGCCATCTTGGGAAGGGAGCTGTAGGTAACTGGAAAAAACCCTGATGTGTCTGTGGACTTTAGGCCTTTAACTCATTGGAAGCTACATACTGCCCAGACGACTGCAGAGAGAGAGGGGGTTCTAGAGCCCCCAAAGATATGATACAATGTAGTGTATGAGATTTTCAACCATATATCCCCCAAAGGAAGAAAATTCAATTTGTTATGGTTTATCAGAAGAATAATCAGCATATATAATGATCTATATCTCCATATATGTATATGTACCTTTTCTATAATATGCACACACATGTACACACATGTGTGTGTATGTGTACACACACACACACACACACACACACACAGAGCTATGAGGCACCCTAGGTCTTAAGCAGATAGATCTTTTCTTTAATTTGATGTGTATGAGTGTTTTGCCTACATGTATGTAATCACACCCATGTGTGCAATGCCCAAAGAGGCCAAAAGAGGGTGTTGGATCCCCTAGAACTGGAGTTACAGATGGTCCTTAGCCACTATGTGGGTGCTGGGAACTGAAGCCAGGTCCTTCGCAAGGGCAGCCAGTGCTTTTAACCACTGAGCCATCTCTCTGGCTCCAAGCAGATGCATATCGATAGAAGGGCCGTGGTGCTCAAGGGCACTCTCCTGTGATTTGACTTAGCTTACATTCTGATGGCCAACCATCTTTGTCCCAGAACAACGAGAGCTGGATTTATGCTCCACAATCTGCATATATCACTTTTGACGTCATGCTAGTATGTCCTTTGCTTTACCACATTTCTTTTTTTTTTTTTCCTCCTTCTGTCTTTTTGAGACGGGGTCTTCCTGGAGCCACAGTTGGCTTGGAACTCACTATGTAGACCAGACTGGCCTCAAACTCAGAGAGATCCACCTGCCTCTGTCTCCTGAGTGCTGGGACTAAAGGCATGCACCACCATGCCTGGCTCTTCATCACATTTTACAAACTATCATTCCTCTGAATACTTAATGCCTAGGGTTTGCCTCTGGACACCAAAGTCTTTCTGGCAGAAAGAATGCTCTTTGAGAGCACATATAGTTGACCCTTGGCCTTTTATTTTTCTGCTTCATTTCTCTGGCTATTGGCCTAGAGTCTGGCCTATAGTAGGTACTCAATAAATTTTTTTTTTGTTTTGGGTTTTTTTGGTTTTTTTTTTTTGGTCTTTTCGAGGCAGGGTCTCCCTGTAGCCCCAGCTGTCCTGGTACTCACTCTGTAGACCAGGCTGGCCTTGAACTCACAATGATCTGCCTGCCTCTGCCTCCCAAGTGCTAGGATTAAAGGCGTTCGCCACCACGCCCAGCAATGTTGACTGAAGGAATGTCAACCTTCTGGAACTCCTCTGGGTAGCTCTCCTTAAGGGAACTCACGTAAGGGCACCATTCGAACTCTGAGCAGGACACTTGGACGATTGTCCTAACTACCCAGGTTCTTCTCATGGCAGGATTTGGGCGCTGGCCGGCAGATATCTTACACTTGGCTCCTCTAAGGAAGGAGAATTTACAGGGTCTGAGCATGTGAAAGGAACAAGTTGCCTCCTGGGTAGTGCGAGGTGCAGAGCGTACCTGTAGGTAGTCAGCTGGGCAGGCTGCTCTCTAGAGTGGAGGAAGGCGATCAGAACTGTCTAGAACTGTCATGGCACAAGGAGTAGAAGCAAGAGAAGACTGAGCCAGCTCATACATCACAGGTGGTGCTTTTACCTAATTTGGAGTTCAGGAATCGATCTGGACGGTACTTCTCCATCGCTGGCCGGTATGTCAGAGGGCTGTTTTCAAAATACCCATCTCCACTGAAGGCAAAGGAAAGACTTAGGGTCTGTGTCACACATGGGCTCTTCACGCTCAGTTAAAGGTTACTCATTAATTTAGCATGTCAGTCAACCAGCACTCACTCCAGCTAGCCATCTGATCAATGGTGGCAAGAAGCTGAAAGTCCTGCTTAGTCACATGTGACAGGGGCAAGAACACTACAGAGTTCAGGCCTCCTACCCTGTCAGTTCCCTTGAATCGAGGCTAGAGAGGACATACAGTAAAGATGGCTCAGAGCCAGGCAGTCACTTTCAACTGCCAATTCCAGCACTTTACTAGGTGGGTGATCATGGTTATTTGACATCTCTGATTTGGGAGTTTTACTGTCTGGGCATTTCAGTAGCATATACCCCACAGTGTTGTGGAGTTGATGCAGTGACATTTGTAAATCTTTCCCATTTGAGCAGAGTTGTGTTGCCACCTCTGCCATCACAGTGTGGGTTCAGGACAGTGGAAAAGTCTACAATAGTGGCCTCGGCCTCGCTGCGGGTGCTTGCCCACAGAGCATGATTTTTCTTTGCTCCACTGACACACAGACTACAGGACACACACATGTATGACACCTCTGTTGAGTACCTGGAGGATACTGGGAAATCCTTAGCTACCTGGGTTATTATACGCTTTTCTTCATTGCACATTAAAAAGCCAGTCATAATCATGTAATTACAAGGCAGCCTGAACACTCCAGACTGTGAGAGAACACCATCTGAGCCAGTTACTAGTAACAAAGGATGTGTGTGTTGCTGCACAACTGGTTGTTGCAACATGGCTGGGAGCTGTTGCCTCAGGGACTGTGGCACCTTCGTGTACAGGAGCCCATACTGCAGTCATCTACCACTTCTCCTTGTCCTCTAAGCTGCAGGGTGCCAGGAAGGCAGGTTCCAATGTCAGATGTCTGCATTCAAATGCCCATGTTGCCATCTTTAAACTCTGACCTTGGGCAAATTGCTCATCTATTTGTAGTCTCAGTCTCTCCTCTATCAGATATATTTGCCACATGGATGGCTGTGATCACTAACAAAATAATGTATATGAAATACTAAGTGGAATCAATGTTGGCTGTTATTATTATGGAATTTGAGAAGTCAATTCATGTCAGTGGAAACCAAGGAGGTCAAAGTTGAAATGATCCCAGTGCACAGGTGTTGAGATAGGAAAGATGGATGGGGAATACAAATGAGAGAGAGGTTTTTTCTTTTTCTTTTTCTTTTTCTTTTTTTTTTGTCTTTTTGAGACAGGGTCTCTCTGCAGCCCCAGCTATCTGGAAACTCACTTTGTAGACCAGGCTGGCCTTGAACTCACAGAGATCCACCTTCCTCTGCCTCCCAAGTGCTGGGATTAAAGGTGTGTGCCACCACGCCTGGAAAGGTCTTTTCAATGAAACAGCAAGATGGCTGATTCAGTGGGACAGCTACATTACCAAGGAGTCATGCTTAGTCTCAGGAAGAGGAGTGAGTGTGAGTGTGTGTGTGTGTGTGTGGTGAATTGTGCTCTGCAACCTTTATCTCTGACAGCTCAGTGCTGAAGGGTAGGTGATCCTGTCCTACCTGGAGAAGCCCATGAGGGCCAAGTTGTGTGGACCGTGGGTCACATCCCATCTCATCCCACCACTCTGGTAGAGAAACAGGGCGTAAGACCTGCTGCCATCTGTGGAGAGGATGGCTTGGTAGGTGTTGGTCTGGGGTTGGCAAGGGACAAACAGATGTCTATGAGAGATCTGGTGCTTACTTCCTAGCGCCTCCACACCTGGCCCACACCCCTGCCCAGACACACACTTCACCTGTTCCTGGTCTACTCGGGCTTGAAATACTGGCAGTGGCTAGGGCAACATTTAATCGTGGGTGTCGAAGCACTTACCATTCTAAATTTGTCTCTTTGCCACTCTTCCAGAGAAGGAAACAAAGGACTCTGGGTCACAATTCATGTAGAAGGGGGTCTGAAGAGATAGCTACTCAGGAGATTAGGCAAGAGAGAGCTGAGCTCCCTGGGATCTGTATGGACACTGTCCAGGTGTGCCTTCCACTTACATGGTGTGTGTGACCTGGACACACTCTGTCCCAAGTAGGAGTCAGTGAACCTTTTGTTGAGTGAAGAACCAAGAGACTTGTGACAAAATTAGACATGCTCAAGATGGTATGACCATACAGAGAAGCGACTTTCGATCAGACATGAAGAACATTGAGACCTAAGAGCTGAGTCTTCAGAGGGAAAAACAGAGGCTTCGGAGATTGTGGGGTGCCATTTCCACTGGATGGTACTGTGTCTAGGACCCCAGAAAATCCTCTGTCCCAGGCCTGGCAATGTAATTTACTAGATGGGGTGATTTTAAGAAAAATGATTAACCTGTCTAACCATTATCTTCATTACTTCTAAAATGTGGAGGATAATGTGAGGTTGAGCCATGCTATGTTCTGATAGGACTTAAGTGTGTATACCCTCCATTCACAAGTTTTCTAACTTGGAGGCTTGGTCCTCAGGCTGGTGGTATTGAAAATGGTGGGTGCCCATGGAAGGGGGAGGTGGGTAGAAGGCTGCAAATCTAGCTAAGGAATGATTTGCATCCAGTGGCTGCTGAGAGAAGTGCCAGTTTTCTTTAAGGGTGTGAGGCTGTGGTGGATGGACCCGCACTTCATGAAGGGCATTTGGGGACACAGGATTGATTGATAGGCATATATACATTATATATATGCATTATATATATATATATATATATATATATCGAAGTACATGGAATCAAGTGGTGGGTATTGAGAGGGGATGCAAATAGAGAAGGGTTCTAAATATGATGAAAATATATGGAATTCAATTTTATTTATTAATATTTTATTATTTTTATTTTATGAATATGCCTGCATTTGCGTAAGTGCACTCATGTCATGTGGTGCCTGCAGAAGTCAGAAAACGGCATCAGATCCTCTGGGACTGGGAATCGAACCTGGGTCATCTGTAAGAGCAGTCAGTGCTCTTAACCACTCAGCCATCTCTCCAGCCCCCGGAATTCAATTTTTTTAAAAAAAATAAGCACAATGGAGTTCTGCACAGTGGTAAAGAAGGATGACATTATGAAATTTGCAGGCAAATGGATAGAACTAGAAGCTGTTGTGCTAAATGTAGTAACACAGTCTCAAAAAAAGCAAATGACATATGTTATCCCTCATTTGTGGATCCTAGCACCAAATACTTATATGTAAGTCAATTTGGGTAATTGGTCAGTAGAGATAATACCTTGTTGACTGATGTCACTATAGATATAGCTTGAAGTATATGTCTCTATTTTACTCAGTTCTAAGACTTATGGGGAAGAATAAATCTCTTTTTTTAAAAGTACATTAAAATATACATCAACTTGCTATGTCATTTAGAAATGTAAATTTATATTTTTTTTGTCTTTTTGAGACAGAGTCTCCCTTTAGTCCCAGCTAGCCTGGAGCTTACTCTGTAGACCAGGCTGGCCTTGAACTCACAGAGATCTGCCTACCTCTGCCTCCCAAGTGCTAGGATTAAAAGCGTGTGCCACTGTGACCATCCTACGTTATATTTCTTTTTACCTGCATGCAAGTTTATGGTTAAACTGTGAATACCTAAATGTGTTTTGGAATTAACCTATAGTTCATTTTCAGATTTTGTAAATTTGGTATATGTATAGAGTGTAAAAAAAAAAAGCTAAGAGTAGAATCATGAACATCAGAGGCTAGGATAGAAGGGATGTGTGGATGAAACTGATCAATACCAAGTTGCAGTTACATAGAGCATGATGCTTTGGTGGACAATTTTATAGTAGGATGAATATAGGTGTAATGTTGCATGCATTTCAAAAACCTAAAAGAAAGAACTGTGGAAGTTTCTACCCCCTTTGGTCTTTTTGAGACAGGGCCTCCCTATAGCCCCAGCTGGCCTGGAACTCACTGTGTAGACCAAGCTGGCCTTGAACGCACAGAGATCTGCCCACCTCTGCCTCCCAAGTGCTGGAATTACAGGCATGCGCCACCACACCTGACTAGAACTGTGGAAGTTTTAACCACAAAAAAATTGTACATGTTTAACGACATAGACATGTTCAGTGGATTTAAGCTTTAAACAATGTATACATGCATGAAACATCACATGACCCTTGTAATATGTGTAACTTTATATTTGTGTATGTCAGCCAAAATAAGTTTAATTAAAAAAGAAGACATAAAAGGAAAAATGCCAGGATGTTTAAGAACTGACTACTGAAATGGTTTGGGTTCCTAGGCCGCAGGCCATTCTTGGGAAGACCCCTTGCTTTACCTCCAGAGGACTCATAAAAGGGGAGGCCTGGGGCCAGTCAGCCTCTCTTCTGTTGGAGATGCAATCATTTTCCTGATCTTGCACATGTAACAACCAAGGGTCTCTGAGTCACGAGGGGACGCAGCCAAAGGTGGCCCCTGCCAAGCCTACACTATGCTGCTGGACTGTCAACTTCCCTAACTGTGAGCTAAGTAAACCTCTTTTTTTCATATGTGGCCTGTACTTGAGATTTCACTACAATAAAGAAAAGATGACCCGCCCCCCCCAAATAATGTAAAGTTACACATCTTTTTACCTGCATGCAACTTTACTGTTAAAATGTGAATCTCGGGGCTGGAGAGATGGCCTAGCGGTTGGGAGCACCGACTGCTCTTGTAGAGGACCCCGGCTCAATCTCCAGCACCCACATGGTGGCTAAGAACCATCTTTAACTCCAGTTCAAGGGGAATCTGATGCCCTCTTCTGACCTCTGAGGCATTGCACGACATGGGTGCACAGACCTACATGCAGACAGTACACTCATACACATACAAAAATAAATAAAACTAAAAAAAATAAAATGTGAGTCTCTAAATATGTTTGGGAATCAGTCTATAGTTTATTTTCAGAATTTATAATTTGTGTGTGGGGTGTGTATATGCATATTTTGGAATAATATAAAATTAAAGGGAACAAACAAGAGAAAAACCTATTCAAAGAACTGACCCAAACAGAAAATTTGTGCATAGAAAAGGTTATAAAAGACTGAGAAAAAGATGCAAGTCAGGACTTAACATGTATGAAAGAATCCATGAGCTCTGGCGGGGGTCAGGAGGGTATGAGGGGTCGGCATGGATGGGGGAATAAGTCTAAATTTGATCAACAAATGTTGTATGAAATGCACTCAATAACAATTAACTTAAAAAAAAAAAAGATGACCCATAAAGGCCATCTGAAATTGCCCATAGCCACACATTCTTGCCCATAAATACTGTTTCTTATGTTTCTGAAGTGAGGCAGGCCTGGCCCACTGCAAGTACTCAGTAAACCATGCTCCTAGGAGGACTGATAAAACTAGCCTTCTTTCCTCCAATCTGAGAGTATTCTGGAAGTGTATTTAAGAGTGTAGGGTATCTGACTCTCAGCTGATGCATAGGGAGCTGTGTCCATTCACTGTCCACTCACCTCAAAGTTCCACTGGGCAGGATAAGCAGGGACATTGACCCATGTGATCATCAGGGTCCACTTGGCTTTGTAGCTCCAGTCATCTGCAAACTTTTTAATCAAAGTCTCTACCTCCCGGATTAGTGGGCTGTTTTCATCATAGAGTGTCTCATATTCCTAGAGGGGAAAGTCCATCAGAAAGAAATGAGAATCACTCTCAGCACCCCTACGGGATCCCTGCTTTCTGTCTGGGCAACTCACTCACTTCAGTGCCCACGTGCTGCCTGTACTTCTTTATCTCAGGCCTGAATTTTTACAATGAACCCTTTTGACCTTAAGATCAACTTAAATTTGGGATGGAGGAAGATCTGGGACATGGGAACAAGAGTCCCAGCTCGGAAATCCAAGGTTTCTGGCTGTGAACTGATTCACCCCTTAGCCAAACTGGCTTAGACAGTATGAACACATGTGTCCATTTTCACATCCCCAAGACCAGCTTGTAGCTCCTTAAGGACAGTACATAGCTCTCCATTTTTGGAGCCTCTGTCATGCCTTGTCAACAGCAAGGGGACAAAACACAATTGCCTTGACAGCTTTTATTACACAATTCCATTGGATGGTATTTGTAACCCGATCCAGGGACCATAGTGTGTGTGGGGTGCAGGGCTCTGTTTGACTGAAGCTTGTTAAGACAGACCCTCCACGCCTTTATTTTAAAAATCAAATGCTGAATTGTAAACTCCATCTCTTTCACCTGAAAGTCTTCTTATGGATAGGGTACAGTATTCCTGAGTCTATAAAATTCTTTGTTTTTGTTTTTTATTTAGGTTTTGTTTTGCTTTCAGACAGGGTCACCCTGTAATCCCAACTGCCTGCAATGCCCTATGTTGACCAGTTTGGCCTTGATCTCAGAGAAATCTGCCTGCCTCTCCCTCCCAAGGGCTGAGATTAAAGATATGCACCATCATGCCTGGCATACTCTTTAGTGGTTTCCTACCTACCCTGTATTTACATCTCAATACCTGCCCACACAAGCACAGGCTGTGATACAATACCCACACCATAGCTGCCCCTGATCTCTCCCACGGGGATGCTGGGAGTTCCCGACTGCCAGGCTTGGAAAGACTCACCTGGTAAAATATGGTTCCTCTGGAGCTTGAGAAATCAGCATCATCCCAGAATGGAGCCACCACGGCCACTTGATCCCCTCCTGTGAAGCCTCTCAGAGGTGGGTTGGGGTAGGAGAAAATATGGTAGTCTGACTTTGGGAAAATTATCTGGCCATTATCTGTGAACTGAGCACAAGGTCCTTGGTTAGTATTCAGGGACAGCTGGGGGAAGGATTATCCCAGCCTATGGTCAGCTCCTCAGAAGCAGGTCCCCTAAAAGTCCATATGGACTGGGGGGGGGGGTCAGAGCTATCAACCTTGATGGTCACCTTGTCCATTTCTTGCCTTCTAGGGGAAGCCTTGACCTAGTAACCTTACAAATATTCTTCACCATCAGGACATTCTTCATGTCAGTCTGAAGTAGTGAGCTGTAGCTGGGTGTGGTGGTCTTTTGTCCCCACATTTGGGGGGCAGAGTCAGATGTATCTCTGTGAGTTCAAGGCCAGCATGGTCTACATAGTGAGTTCCAGGATGGCTGAGGCTATAGGGAGACCTTGTCTCAAAAAAAAAAAAATGGTAGAGCTCTGCTGGTATGGTAGCCCAGCCTTTCACAGAGCCAAGTCTTCTTGGTGAAGCCCCTCACCCTGTCTTCAAGCCTGTGACGCATCAGAGAAGGCTAAAGGAGTCACTCCCATTACTCTGCTTTCACTTTACATGTCCCAAGTTCCCTTCCTGAGGGCCACAGGAGACAGGGTCACCATTCCAAGTTTACTCTGGGAGACTTGGACCATAGAATCGGAAGTAATCACAGGAAATGGAAATGGTGAGAAGCAGTGAAGTGTCCCAAGTACTGCTTCTTCTCATAAACGGGCTCCATGAAAACAGCAGTGATCTATTTTTCCTAGGATAAGGACATTCTTCTCCAATCAGGGAAGGAACCTCATTCTGTTTTCTGAGGCTACAACTCTGACAGAAAAGAAAGCTGTAAAGATACTACCCAGCAAGGATGACTTCCACTCTCCCTCTGCCCAGTCATGGGCCATCTCCAAGCTGGAGAGAGAAGCGGGGCCCAGAGAACACAGGCCACAGACCTCACATGTGGGCTTCAGTCAGAGACTCACATAGAAGGAATCCCGCAGAGAGGAACCGAGGGGGAAGCCAATCTGAATCTTGAAGAGTGGTGAGGCAAAATCCATGGCTCTGACAAAGAACTGCAGGTCTCCAACTTCAGGGCTTGACCCGTAGGGAAAGAGGGGAATGTCTGAGCCAAGACAGACAGGAAAACAAAGACCTGTGAGCTTCTCCCTTTTTTTAGGTTCAGAAAGATCCTGAGAGAGGCTCCCTAAGCCACTTCTCACCCTTGATCCCTCTTCATGAAGGGGCCCTGGTAGGCCCTGGCTAGGAGTCATTAAGACATTTCTCTCTGTCTACATATTTAACATAGCTCATTTACTTCAACTGGTGCCCTCATTCACAGGGCTGTAGAAAAATAAGTCCTGCTGTCAGAATATCAACAAACTACCCAGTACCTATTTTCTTCATCATAATTATTTTGTGGGTTAAAAGACAAAATCTGAATACAGTGAAGATTTGTACTTGAAAGGCCTTTTTATTCTTTTTTTTTTTTTTTTTCAGGGTTTCCCTGTAGCCCCAGCTGTCCTGGAACTCGCTCTGTAGACCAGGCTGGCCTTGAACTCACAAAGATCCACCTGCCTCTGCCTCCTGAGTGCTAGGATTAAAGGTGTGCGCCACCACGCCCGGTGAAAGGCCTTTTTATACAATGGGGTTTGTTTCCTAAAATATTTCTCCATTTAAATTTGAGGATTCCCTAGAAATTGTCCTAGGCCACCTTTTGTCCTTGGATTCCAGTTTGGGAAACTTCCTCCTAACTTTCCCGAATGGGTCTCAGTCCATATGGTAGCGCTGACTCATTAGGACCCTGGCCTGGTCTTGCTCAGCTTGGGGTCTCTACTCAGCTCTTGGCTTTTTCACTGCCCCTTCCTGCCCCTCCCAGATTAATCCATACCAGCCACCATTGTGCAAATCTGTGTTCCGCCTGGGCCCCCCTCTCTACTAGGGGTGGGGGACCCAGCCACCCTTCACCTTACTCCCAGCAATCTCACATGTTTGGGGATCTCCACCCCACAATGCTGCATTCAAGGACTACTTTTTCACTTCTGAGGCTTTATTCTAGTTGCTCAGACCATCTTCCCTAACTGGGGTGCTCTCTCTCCACCTAGTTACCTTGAACCTCTTCCCATAACCCTTACAGGCTTTCCAGCCCGTGTACCTAGTACCCTTGGCATTCAAATTTGGACAATGGAGCAGTCTCTTGATTAATGGCAACATGATCGTTCCCCTATCTCCAACTCTTAGTCTAGCACCACGCACAAAATAGCTATCGCTATCCAAGTCTGTCTCGTTGTTCCCCGTAAGGCCCTTCTGATCCCAGAGAACAGAGACAGCGAGTCATCAGGTTGAGACTAAGCACTCAGTAATATTGCCCCCTAAAGAAAATATGGGGGAGAGTTATATTACCCATGGCTTAGATGAAGCACTACAGGTACCCAGAGAACTAGATCCCTCAGGCCATAAGGGCCTTCACGGATAAATTCAATCTAGCAACCAGAACTACAACCTCTACATCTAGCTCAGTTACAAGATGGAGACATTCACCTCATTGGTATCACTTACATTGCCCTGGTTAAGATAGGGAGTGGGGATGGTGTTGAGCAGGAGCTTGCGAATGTGCTGGGACTGGTAAGGGTCAGGGAGGTTGTAGAGAGTGATGTAGAGAGTGTTTCTCCAGCTGTCTGTCTTCAGGGAGCTTGTGGTCATTCCTGGGCCTATAGGGAGAGAAGAAAGGTACAGGTTCTATGGTCAGAGAATATGAGAGTCACAGAGACTCAGAAATCAGAAGCTGGCAGAGGCAGCTAAGACTTTTCTTGTCTATATACTGATGGTGGCAGATGGATGACTTGCTGTGGGCACTGCGGTGAGCAAGCAGGTTTGAGCATGGCTGCTGGTGTGCATGCTTGCAATACCTTGGCTCAGAGAAAACGATGTTGATTGCTGAGTCGAAGTACTAGATAACAGTCAAGGTACAGTTGTCATTGAAACTGCTGAGGGGATGGGACTGAAAGTTTGAGTCACCAAGTGTGATGTGTACCCTGTGTTAGTTTGAGTGGAGTCTCTGGAGGCTGTTGTGGGAAGCACCTATGATGTGGTTGGGGGTGTGTTGCTCACACTGGAATCAGATGGGGTTGTTGATTCATGAAGAGATGACGTCCTCTGAGAAACTCTCTGCCTCACAGCAGGTCCAGTTGGGGAGGAGGAGGGAGTTGGTGTGGTCCCCTCTGTGAGCGAGCTGGTGTCAGGTTGGCTGGTGGTCTCCATGCTTGTGGTGTGTTGGTTCTGGGAAATTGCTGATGACTCCTGAGCAGAGGTGCTGAGCATTATTACAGTTGACATATCATTTGGTGATGGTGTCACTGAGACTCCTGTGACAGCTGGTGTGGAACTTGGGGTGACCATGGATGATATGCTCCCTGTGTTTCCTGGAGTGGAATCTGTGGAAGATGGACTGGGGAGCACCTCTGATGTGGCTTGGAGTGTGTTACCAACACTGGAAGCAGATTGGGTGGTTGTTTCATCCAGTGAGGGTGTCCTCTGAGAAAGTGTCTGTGTGAGAGTGGATACGGTTGCAGAGTTTGGAAGAGACGAGGTAGGCAGTGCTGTGTGCTGGCTCTGAGACAATGCAGATGACTCCTGAGCTAAGGTGCTGGGTGTTGTTACTGTTGACAGATCATTAGGTGAGCTTGTCACTGAGACACCCGTAGTGACAGGTGTGGAACTGTGGGTGACTATGGGTGATGTGTGCCCTGTGTTTCCTGGAGTGGAGTCTGGGAGGGTGTCATAGTGAGGGCCTCTGATGTTGCAGAGGGTGTGTTGCTCATACTGGTAGCAGATGGGGTGGTGACTAAACTTGGAGAGGATGTCCCCTGGGAAGCTGTCTGTGTCTGAGTGGGTTCACTTGCAGAGGAGGAGACAGCTGATGTGGTCCCCTCTGTGAGGATGCTGTGTGAGTGTTGCTGGAGGTCTCCATGCTTGCCATGTGCTGGCTCTGAGAAATGGCTGACAATTTCTGAGCAGAGGTGCTGGGTGTTGTCACTGTTGACAGTTTATCTGCTGAGGTTGTCATTGCAGCTCCTGTAGTGATTAGTGTAGACCTTTCAGTGACCATTGAAACTGTGCGCCCTGTGTTAGTTTGAGTGGAGTCTCTGGAGGCTGTTGTGGGGAACACCTCTGATGTGGTTGGGGGTGCGTTACTGGTACTGGAATCAGATGGGGTGGTCTATTCATGAGGAGATGACATCCTCTGAGAACCTGTCTTTGTCAGAGTGGGTCCAGTTGAGGAGGAGGAAGGAGTTGATGTGGAAATTCCTGTAGTATAAATATAAGAAACAAGAAATGTATTATCCTGCAGATTTTAGTTTAGTGACGTGAAAAGTCTGGCCCAATTACCTCATACATGTAGCAATCCCAATGATTTTCATGAACAGTGATTTCAGTAAAATCTTGTTTGTTTAACCATTGCCAGGAATCCTTCTCATAGGCACACACCTATGAGTAAATAATGTTGTAAATAATATTTGTCAGTGTTTTGTTCCCATTACGGATCATTTGGGGAAGGTAGTAACAGAATGACTGATATCCCTTACTTCCCCCCTGTGAGATTTGGAAGCTAAGAGCCACAAGTCTCAGTCTATAACACTGTATAATTAAAACATAAACAGACCATGTGATCAAAAATTTCACATTAAAGCTAGGAGGAGCCTGGCAAGTTCAAAGCTGAATTGAGGTATGTAGCAAAACCCTGTCCTCAAAGAAAAGAAAACAATGAAACTCCAACCACTCCTGTTCCATGCACTTAGCTTTCAAACTAAGGATCGGACCGGCCTTCTTTCTCTCACCCAGCTCCCTTTTCTCTGTAATCTACATTTCTTCCTATTGCTTTTTCTTCTAAACTCATCTTCTCACCCCATTCACCCCATCCCTAATGATCTCTCACTCCAAGAAGAAATCTTGAGCCTCATTTGGTCTCTTGTTTATCCACATGCAAGTCCAAGGACCTCTCTGGCCCAGCAGGCTCTTTGGAGACCAAAGCCAGAGAAAAGCCTATGAATGTGTGCAGGCACATGCTGCGTAAGGATGTTTCAGCCAAGGATGGGCTGCAGGAGGATAGTGGTCCCCTGCCGTGTGTCGCCTAGTGACATTGGAGCATCTTTGTTTTCATAAGTTCTTTGTGATATTTGCAGGATGATGTGATCTTTTTCAGAAAGTGTCCCTGCTGTTGACTGATACCTGACTATTGTATATGTGAGCGTCTTCCTTGCCTGAACACGTGTGTTTGGACACTTGCTTACACAGCTACTGCTGTTCCTCCTCCTCCTCCTCCTCCTCCTCCTCCTCCTCCTCCTCCTCCTCCTCTCCTCCCTGTCCTCCTCCTTCTCCTCTTCCACCTCCTTCCTTCTTCCTGCATTCTCCTCCTCTCCTTTTCATTCTCCTTCCTGTTGTACTGAGGACTGAATCCAGCACCTTACATAGACTAGGTCAGCACTCTCACTGAGCTGTATCTCCAGTCTCCTTTTAACTTAAAAATAAAGGTTTTCTTTATTTTTATTTTATATAGTTGCCTGCATGTACTCAGGAATACAGGAGAATTTATAAGGACACAAGTTAAAGTGACTCCATGGGAAGAATGTTTAGGGAGCACGAGGTAGGAGGAGCTCCCGCCTGGCCCTCAGATATCAGGTATCAGGTTACTTTTTATTCCTTTTTGGCTCTACTGTGGGCAGGCTTTGCAGGTGTCTCTGCTATAGTTGATTCCCTCTGCTTACAATCTAGCATCTCTCTCTCTCTCTCTCTCTCTCTCTCTCTCTCTCTCTCTCTCTCCCCCTAGGAAATAGGGGTGAATGCTATATGATTTTCAAAACCCCATGGGGAGAATCGGGGTTCACTCAAGACAAACCTTATTGGGAAATTCCTAAGTCACCATCACCTTAGAATCTTCAGGGCCAGTGACCACTGAGTATCAGGAATAAAGGACTTTTAGAAACTCACCAAATGTGTTTTCTGTTCATTTCTTTTGCCTTCAGAAAGAAAAAAAATCAATATAATCAATGAATCTAGCTTTGGTTGTATCAATCTTCAGTCCAACTGAGTTGTAAATTGTTTTATTTTTTCTTTTTCAGAAAAAAAGGGCCCAGGAAGATAAAAGCCTATGAGAATCATAACATGGTCCTGAGTAAGGAAATAAAGAGAGGAACACAGAAGAGGGACATTGATAACAACCCAATTTCTTTTTATATTTTACATCATTAGGCATGTACTGTACCAGTACTGCTGTACTGGTATTTTTACACCAGTACTTTAACTTCCAAAAAGTCAAATATTAATAATAAAAAAAACAATAGCAGTAGCTTTCTCTTGAGTCAACCCTTTTTTGATGCTTAAATCTAACCCATACAGTTATTGAGGCATAACAATAAAAATGGATATGCAGTATTTGATTCTTCACTGAACACACTTTTCTTCTTTTTCTTTTCTTTTCGAGACAGGGTCTCCCTATAGCCCCTGCTGTCCTGGAACTCACTCTGTAGACTAGGAGGCTGGCCTTGAACTAACAAAGATCCACCTGCCTCTGCCTCTAGTACTAGGATTAAAGGTGTGTGCCACCACACCCGGCGTGAACACACTTTTCTATACATCAAGAGCTGTTAGGTCTCAAGGAACACGACCGCCAGGACAGAGCTGCGGCTGCTTCTGTGGATGCTGTTTTCTCCAAGGCTGCATAGGCAGGGTTAAATTTCTAGTGTTGGGGGCTGGAGCACTAGCTCAGCAATTAGGAGCACTAGCTCAGCAATTAGGAGCACTGGCTGCTCTAGAAGAAGACCTGGGTTTGCTCACTAGCACCCACACGCTGGCTAACATCCATCTGTAACTCTAATTCTGGGGAGCTGTAATGTCTTCCTTTGGCCTCAGTGTGTACCTACACTCATATGCACATACCCACACACACAGACATGTAATTAAAAATAATAAGTATAAATCTCTTTAAAATTTCTAGAACTTTGGGAAAGAGAGGAGTGGACAGAGGAGGTTGGATTTGATCAGTGTACACTCTTTACATATGTGGAAATTTTACAATGAATTGCTCTAATATGTGACTAAACTATACTACTAAAATATGTTTTAATTCTCAATTAAAAGATCTATCATGATTGACCAAATTCAAAACAGTCCGAGCATTAATTTGGGAAACATTCCATTAATGTACCTCTTTGGTGGAGAGCTCTGATGCATACATTCAGGGCCTTGGAAGTAAATTTGTCAACTGATAAATGAATTATTTTCAAAACCCTGTGTCATGACTGTCCCTCAGTTGAAAAAGTATCATCAATTTTTGCTCCCTGAGAATTTAGAAATAAAATAAAATTTTAATACATCTTGTGTGATTTGAAGTGTCCAATTTTTCTTGCTAAAGTTGTCAAATACTTTATTTTTTTTATCTTTTTAATTTTTGTATGTGTATGAATGTACTGTCTGCATGTACATTTTGTGCACCCGTGTTGTACAGTGCCGCGGAGGTCAGAAGAGGGTGTCGGATTCCCCTGGAACTGGAGTTAAAGAAGGTTCTCAGCTGCCATGTGGGTGCTGGGGATGGAACCCGGGTCCTCTATAAGAGCAGTCTGTGCTCTTATCCACTAGGCCATCTCTCCAGCCTGTCAAATACTTTCTTTAAAATAACCCTGGGGGGTCTTTTAAAGACAGAGAAGCCACCTGATCAGACTGGATTGTAAATAACCCCAGAGCTGGCCAAGCACCGCTGGCCAAGCACCTCTGGCCATGTGTTAGGACCCCAACACTTGGGAGGCTGAGGCAGAAAGAGGGTTTGAAGCCAGCCTGAGCTACCTTGTAAGAATGTTTGAGCCAATCTCCCAATAGAGGAGTAAATCCCGGAGCTGGGGATAAGGGTCAGTGACAGAACATGTGCTTTTCAAGTGTGAAGCCCTGGGTTAATTCCCAGTGCTCACATGTACACACACACACACACACACACACATACACACACACACATACACACACACACACACACACACACACACAAACACACACACCTATTCCTAGATTATAACGAAGAACATTTTGCTTGAGGTTTTCATCCACCAGAGGGGAAAAGGCCAAATTAAACTGGAATAGTGGAAACTGGAGAGGAGAGGTGGCTCAGTGGTTAAGAGCACGGACTGCTCTCACGCAAGACCTGGGGTTCAGTTCCAAGAACCTACAAGGCAGCTAACAACCATCCCTACCTCCAGTTCCAGAGGATCCACCACCTTCTTCTGGGCCCTGTGGGGATTACATGACAAGGTACACTTACATACATGCAGGCAAAATGCTCATACATACAAAACAATTTTTAAAAAAGAGATTAACAATGATTATAAAATAGAACAATGGTAAGTACATATTGTAAAATGTTATTTAAAACTTATAAATTGGGGGCTGGAGAGATGGCTCAACAGTTAAGCTCTTGCAGAGGACCTGTGTTTGAGTCCTACCACCCATATGGCAGCTAACAACCACCTATAACTCCAGTTCCAGGGTATCCAATGCACTCTTCTGACTTCTGTAGACATTGCATGAAATGGGCGTACTTACACACATGCAGGCAATATGCTAATACACATAAAATACAAATAATAAATAAAATAAAACTTATAAATTATTTATTTCTGGAATTTTCCATCTAATATTTTAGACCAATTGATTATAGGAGAATATTAGTGCATAACATTGTTCTTTTTTTTTTTTTTTGTTTTTTCGAGACAGAGTCTCCCTGTAGCCTCAGCTGTTCTGGAACTCACCTTGTAGACCAGGCTGGCCTTGAACTCACAAAGATCCACCTGCCTCTGCCTCCCAAGTGCTAGGATTAAAGGAGTGCACCACCACGCCTGGCCAACATTGTTCTTTTTTTTTTTTTTTTTTGTTTTTTCGAGACAGAGTCTCCCTGTAGCCTCAGCTGTTCTGGAACTCACCTTGTAGACCAGGCTGGCCTTGAACTCACAAAGATCCACCTGCCTCTGCCTCCCAAGTGCTAGGATTAAAGGAGTGCACCACCACGCCTGGCCAACATTGTTCTTTTTTGAAAGAACATGAAATTTCTCTCCTTTTTTTTTTTTTCTGGAATGGAACCCATAGTATTGGGAATTCCATGTAGACACTCTACCACCAAGCCACATACCCTGACAAGCTTTTTGTAAGCTCTCCCTTAAAAGTTTGAATGGCTCACTTAAAAAGGAAAAGTACGTGCTAGGTGTGGTGGCTCACTCCTGTAATGACAGTACTTGGAGGCTGAGGCCAGAGGACTGCTGTGACTTTGAAGGCAACCTGGGTTACATTACAGGAGTGAGCCACCTCACCCAGCACATACTTTTCCTTTTTAAGTGAGCCATTCAAACTTTCAAGTGAGAGTGATCATAAAACAGCTCTAACTTATGAGAATAAAATGACTCACTTGCAAGCTTGTGGGTTTTTTGTTTTGTTTTGTTTTGGTTTTGTCTTTTCGAGACAGGGTCTCCCTGTAGCCCCAGCTGTCCTGGAATTCACTCTGTAGACCAGGCTGGCCTTGAACTCCCAAAGATCCACCTGTCTCTGCCTCCCAAGTGCTAGGATTAAGGGCGTGTGCCACCATGCCTGGTGCTTGTGTGTTTACTAATAGTAACTACTTCCTGGGCACACACATCTAAGCTGTTAAGGACAAATGTGTGGATTTGAACTGCAGGACAGCTTACTGGCAATTCTTATGAGACATTCAAGGATTATGTAAATTCAATGTGTATAAATTATTCTAGATTTTGGAAAAAGAAAAATGCTTTATGGTTAATTTTATTATGCTGCTATAACTTTAATCTTCAAACTACACAAAGACAGGGCTGGACAGATGGCTCAGCAGTGAAGAGCACAGTCCGCTCTTGCAGAGGACCTGGGTTCAATTCCCAGCACCCACATGGCAACAAACAACCTCCGTAACTCCAGTTCCAGGGGATCCAACACCCTCTCCGGCCTCTACAGGTATTGCACAACATGGGTATATTTACATACTTGCAAGCAATACACTCATACACATAAAATTTTAAAACTAATAATAAACTACATAAAGACAATTCAAGAAAGGAAAACTAAAATTAAAAGATCTCAGTAATGACATAGAAAGATCCTACACAAAAATATCAACAAGCCAAACCCAATATAAAAGATTTTTTTAAGTACTTTATGGGCAAAATGAATTTAGTTCAGAATTGTGAAATAAATATAAGAAATGGGGCTGGAGAGATGGCTCAACAGTTAAGAGCACCGACTGCTTTTCACAAGCTTTTATTAAAAAAAAAAAAAGACCAATTGCAAAGTTTATTTAGAAAAAAAAGGACAGATTGACAAGTGATGCAAGTCGGGGTCCATTCTCTCACTACACGCAGGTAGGAGAGCGACCCCAAGAAATCCTATACAGGGGTTTTAAAGGCAAAGTCCACATAAAGTTCATGTCCTGGTGGGCTTTAGGTTAGTTATTACTGGGGTTATTGCAGGAGACTGTTTTAGATGACTAACTTTAGGGCCCCATTCTTCTTGTGGTATCTTAAATAGCAGAGGAGATGACCCCTCTTACTGCTATCTCTGTCTACTCACCCCTGTCCTGTTGACTCTGTGTCCCTGCTATCCCAAAGCTGACCCACTGTACCACCTTCCCATTCCCACTGTTCTGAGTCCTCGCTGCTGAAGAAGCCTGATTCGAAGGTCGAGCTGAGTAAACACCACCTGCCTGCCAGTTCAGCTTTTTTATGCAGAATGACACTATTTCCAAGTAATCTTTAGCACAAAATGGAGTTTTTCTCTAAAGAAATAGAGTTGCCCTAAATGGCCTGCTAGTTCCCTTCATTCCCCCCTTGAGCTAGAACACTGATTTAATCTTAAATCCTAAATTTCCTCCTCCATCTGGTGCAAGGCATTATATTGGGTGCAAAGGACCATGAGTTGTACAGTTGATATCCTCTGATGTACAAAATTAACTAGAGCATTAACAATGCAAGGTCCCACTGTGAAGGCTAGGAGCAGCAGAATCAGGGCGCCAGCTAAGGCCGAGAGAAGTGTAGCTAACCAGGGGACCACTTGACTAGAGACTCATACCAACTGCTCCCTTGGTTTCTAGTTCTCTTTTTTTAATTTTTTAATTTTTTTTTTATGTGTATGAATGTACTGTCTGCATGCAGGTCTGTGCTCCCATGTTGTGCAATGCCACAGAGCTCAGAAGAGGGCATTGGATTCCCTTGGAACTGGAGTTAAAGCTTCCCTTGGAACTGGAGTTAAAGATGGTTCTCAGCCGCCATGTGGGTGCTGGGAATCGAACCTGGGTCCTCTGCAAGAGCGGTCGGTGCTCTTAACCACTAGGCCGTCTCTCCAGACCTCTAGTTCTCTTTCTAATAAGTTTTCTTTTACCTTTGCCAGGGTTTGTTTAATCACTCTGGAGTGGTTTGTGTAAAAGCAGCTGGTCTTCCCTGGGATCTGGCACAACCCTCTTTCCTTATGAAAAAGCAAATCCAGCCCTCTCCTATTCTGTAAGACCACTTCTGCAAGGGAGTCCAGCTGCTCTTTCAGGAAACTGTTAGTAGTGTGCAGGTGGGCAATATCCTGGTCAATCTGGTGCTGAGAGCCTGCAGATCCATTCCTGATTTTATTAACATGGTGGTCCCTAGGGCCACGGATCCTGCAATGCCTGCTCTTATCAGCAGAGGAAACAATTCAGTGGAGATGGTCTCGAGTTCCTCCCAGTAATATCTAGGGGAGGGCATCGTCTCCAAATGGTGTCTTCCTGCTTCCCCTCCAGAATAATAGACCTGGGGAAGCACATGAACCAAAATACAGAGCTCTTGTGGAAATAGCATAGGGAGAGGCAGGGAGTCCACCCAGAAGTGCACAGGAACCAAGAGCCATTGGGTGCCACCAGGATGTTGTTCTGATTCAGACCCCAAGGATTACTGTTTGTCATTGACAATATCTCATAAGTAAAATTGCACACTGCCTGGTAGAGAGATCAGCTCCAATCATATTCCTGTGATCCCAGACAAGTGGCATTGCTCTGCATGTCTCCCAGAGTTAATGGGACCTCACATGACCAGGGGCAGGTGTCAGAGTCATTGGGGGTCATTAAATGAAAGTTGTGATCATGGTAACCAATCCTCACATAATAGGGGTGCCTGGGGTCTAAGCAAAGCCAACAATCTCGGGTAATATCTGGGGTCGTGGAATTGAGGAAGCTATATGTAACCAGTACTCTCTTTAGAGGAAAGTCTTCATCCTAGGCGGGATCTGTCCTGAGGAAGGGGGATGTTGGTTGGGGGGGAGCATTGGGAACCAAGGATGGGGTGATTGTGGACTGAGTTGCCTGATACCAAGGGGCTATAAGGGGATGGATAGGGGAGATCCTGGTGTCTGTGGGAATCTTTGGATGGTAAAGTCAGTGCATGGGCTGTAAACACATATTGTCTAAGATCTTCTTGAGGTCCATAGTTGTGGGCCTGACTCAAAATGGTTCCATTGGTTTAGAGTGACATTCATGGGATTACAGTACACAACCCCTGTGTCCCACCCTGGACACCAGCCCCTGGGAGTACTGGACTTAAGGAAGATAGTGATTAACTCATCCTGAGTTGCAGCCCAACCCCCCCACCCCCAGGTCTAGGTTTCACACCCTCAGTCTGAGCAATAGCCATAGTCAGTGTAGGTGGACCTACAGTGGGCTTTCCCTGGGTCCTGTTCAGGTGGATGGGACAAATGTAAAGTGGCACTTCAGGGGGTGGGCGGGGTACTGAAGTTGGCAAGGTCAGTGAGGAAGACAGGTGCCATATAGAAATTGAGGGAGACAGGGCGTGGTGGCACACATCTTTAGTCCTAGCACTCAGGAGGCAGAGCCAGGCAGATCTTTGTGAGTTCAAGACCAGCCTGGTCTACAGAGTGAGTTCAAGGACAGCTGGGGCTCCCGGGATTACCCTGTCTCAAAACGATCAAAACAAAAAAAAAAAAAAAAAAGAAGAAGAAATTGGGGGGTTGGATTTCCTGTATAATCCTCCCTGTGAAGGAGTCCGAGTCTGCAGTGGTATACTTAGGGGGACATAACTTAGGCCTGACCATTTGGCCTCCTCAGTGGAGCATGAGAAGATGAGGAGGAATCCAGTGAGGATACCAGTCTTAGCTTCAGGGGATCAGTGGGGTGTCTTTTAATGATCCATTGGCACTGATCTAGAGGGGCGTCATCCAGGCCATCAGATATTGTGGTCGCTAGCTTTAGATGGGTGTGATGACCCCCGGCCTTGATGCCATCCACCGTAACAGTGGTCGGGGTAGTCAGGATTACAGTGTGTGGTCCCTTCCAGTGAGGCTCAAGGGTCTCCTTCTGGTGGTGGTCCACCCAGACCAGGTTTCTCGGTTGGTATTCCCAGGGGGGCGGGGCATGGCCATCCCTCAGCAGTGGGAACATGTGTTCTTGTGCCTTCTACAGAGCCTGAATGGACTTCAGAAAATCAGTTATTTACCTCAGTAATTAATTCAGTTTCTAGTTTAGGGCAAAGGGGAGGTGGCCTTTCAAACATGATCTCATAGGGAGCCATGTCTTGGAGGTATGGGTTGTTTCTAACTCTCAGGAAGGCAAAGGGAAGGAGTGCCATCCAGTCTCCACCAGTTTCTAGGGTGAATTTGGTTAGGGTCTCCTTCAGGGTCCGATTCATCCTTTCTTGTAGGAAGCTTCTCTTTTTATGCTGAGCAGGGACCATGCAGCCCTACTAAGGGGGATGGGGTCACACCGCCCACTTTGCGGACACTGTGGGGAGCTGGCCCCTTGGCACAGAGACCAGCCGGCTACTTCCCACAGCCAACCTAAGTGGTAACTCCAACTTAGGCTCTTAGCCTGGACCACGAGACACGTGTTCCACTCTTGGCCGTGACTCCCCACCTGCCCAGAGCCAGGACAGGAATTTCACTCACAACAGCAGCTACCCAGGTTGGTGGTCTGCAAAGGGAACCTTTTTCCAGTCCATTGGCCACCCGAAAAAAACTCAGGCCTACCTTAGCCTGTATGCGCACAATAATTAATAAAAATATCGGCCGGGAACTCCGTGATGATGTTAATACGGAATTTGATTTACTGGTTGCCACAGCTGGCTTTTATAAACCAAATGACGTCAGTTCCCAGGACCAATCATGAGCCCCCAAATCTGCACCACTGCACACCTTGCTCCACTCAGCTTTGCACACTTTGGCCGTGCTGCTTGCTCCTCCCTGGGGTGGAGCCAGACTCTTGGCCATGCACTGGCTAGTTGGAAATCCAGCCTGCATTTCAAGCTGGATTTCCCACACTTTCTACCTGTCCTGAATTTGGGGATGATATGGACAATGTAATTTCCAATTGGTCCCCAACGCCTAAGTTAATGCCTAGGTAACCCGGGCTATGAATGCTGGCCCATTATCTAAGCCTATAGCAGCGTGGACCCCATATCTTGGAATAATTTCTTCCACTAGCTTCTTAGCCACCATCTGGGCCACCTCCTTCCTTGTGGGGAAGGCCTCAGTCCATCCTGAAAAGGTATCAGTAAAAACAAGAAGGTATCTGTATCCGAATTTCCCAGGCTTTACCTCTGTGAAGTCCACTTCCCAGTGCTCTCCAGGGAATGTTTCCCTGTTGAGTGTTGGCAGGTGGGCCTGGGTTGGTGGCCTGGCATGCTTGACACCTGGAAACGGTCTCTTGCAAGATTTGGGTCAGAGAGGGAACATAGTACCCTTGAGTCAGTAGATCACAAAGCTTCTTCTTGCTCAGGTGGGTACTCTCATGAAGTTTCTGGACTAATAGTCATCCTAGTGCTTTAGGGAGCACAAGGAGGTCCCCTGAGGAATATCTCCATCGATCCTTAGTACGTGAGTGGGGGAGGTTCTGGAAAAACTCTGGCAGGTAGATTGGTTTTTCAGGTAAGGCTGGTGCAGGGAGAGCAACTCCTGTGCCTGGGGTTGAGTGGTTGCTGTCCTTGCCTCTGGGTCAGCTGGCCAGTTTCCGTCAGCCTCCATGAGTTCCCTTTCTGATGCCCCAGGCAGTGTATAATGGCCACCTCGGTCGGCAGCCATATGGTGGCTAACAAGTCCAAGATTTCCTGTTTATTTTTAATAGTCTTCCCCTCTGCTGTCAGAAGACCTCTCTCCTGATAGATGGCCCTATGCACGTGAGCAGTCACAAAAGCATAACAACTGTCAGTATAGATGTTTACAGTCTTTTGGGCTCCCAACTTCAATGCCTCCATGAGAGCTACAAGCTGGGCTTTATGCAGAAGTCCCCTGCGGCAGAGGGCTTGCCCATAAAGTCTTGTTGGAAGAAGCCACCGCTGCCCCTGCATACCTGGTTCCATTCTGGATGAAACGGCTGCCGCTGGTGAACATTGTAAGATCAGGATCTTTTGTGCTTCAGTCTGTGAAGGTGGTTAAGGATCTCCAAGCATTCATGCAGCTCAGTGTCCAAGTCCGGGTTAGACAGAAGGGTGGCTGGGTTTAAGGTGGAACTCATGGTAAGGTTACATGGGGCTGATCTAGCAAGAGTTACTGATGATGAGTGAGCCAGGCGTTAGACATCCACCAGTCTGGTGGGCTCTAGAGCACCCCTTCTATGGCAAGCAGGGTGGTGATGGTCAAGGGCTGGCCCATTGTTAACTTGTCTGAGTCCTTGGTCAGTAATGCTGTGGCTGCCATGATTGTTAAGCACTTGGGTCAACCGGTCCACCACCGGGTCTAGCATTTTTGATAAATATACCACCTGGCCTTTCCATGGTCCTAATGGCTGGGCCAGGATTCCCTTCACTATGCCTGAGTTTTCATCCACATAAAGATAGCACGGCTTGTCTAGGTCTGGGAGTGCCAGCACAAGGGTGGACAGTAGGGCTTTCTTGATGTCATTAAAAGCCTGGTCCTGGCATGCCGGGGGAGCTTGCCAGGGGAGCGAGAGAGCCAGTAAGCAGCATTCCTCCATGGCCTGTGCTCCAGCTCCTGCCTCCAGGTTCCTGCCCTGAGTTCCTGCCTTGGGCTCCCTGAGTGATGAACTGTGACCCAGGGGATGTGAGCTGAATAAACCCTTTCCTCCCCAAGTTGGTGTTGGTCAGAGTGTTTTGTCACAGCAATGGAAGACAAACTAGAACAGAAATTGGTACCGAGAGTAGGGTATTGCTGTGACAGACCTGACCTTGGTGGTTTGGGGAGGATTGTGGAGGCGTTTGGAACTTTGGGCTGGGAAGATCATTGAATGCCTAAAGATTGTTGCTGTGGAGCTTGGAGCAGTTTTGCTGAAGGAGTTGTAGAAGATGGAGGCCTGGCTTGTGAAGTTTCTAGTTTCAAAGGGGAGCAGAGATCATCAGGACTGTGTAATCTGTGGGTTCTGGTCAGCTGGGGGTGGAGAATCAGCTGTAAGTAACAAGAGACCAGAACCTGAAGTGAAACTTTTGTGGTACTGGGGCAATTGATGCTGGTTAGCTGGGGCTGAAAAATCAGCTGTAAGTAACAAGAGACCAGCATCACTGAGGTGAAATCTTCTGGGGAGAATATCTTCAAGGTCAGCACACAGAAGCTGTGACCCAGAAAGGGCCTGAGCCTCCATCTCGAGCCAGAAGCCGGACTTGGTAACGTGTAAGAGTCTCCTATATGGTTCCGGTGTTGAAATTTGAGGGGGTCACAGAGAGCAGCCGAGGCTTGGCACTGTGAGAGGTCAGGAAAGACCATTGGTGGAAGTGCACCTCGGTTGCTGTGAAGACCCCAGGATTGCAGGGGTCATGGAGAGAAGCTGAGGCTTTGCACCAGGAGAGGTCAGAAGAGACCATTGGTGAAGGTGCTGCCTCAGTTTCAGTAGCGACCCCAGCTTTTTGGAGATGCCGGTACCCTGGGACGACCACCAAGAGCAGCGGTAGGTGTAGAATGGAGTCGGCCTGGGCCTGCGAGATGAGTGTGCCACGGATGGCAGAGTCGGAGAGGGGGAGCTGCTGAAACCCTTTGGAGCCCAGAAGGTCATGAGTGACTCCCAGGTGTCCAGCCTTGAACTACTTTGCTGGACTTAGGTTTTGTTTGAGAGTGCCTGATTCTTCCCTTTGAAATAAGACAGTACTCGTTTTGGGTTTTACAGCAGTCTACAGTTAAGAGACTTTTAACAGACTGTGAACTTTTAAGTGTTTGGACTTTTTAAGGACTGTGGGACTTTTAAGGTTGTACTGTCTTAGGTTGTGATTAATATTACCACCATACCTTGGGGACAAGAACTGGAAAGGTGTGGTTTAATAGTGATGTGTTTTGTGTGTCAAGTTGACAAGGGGTCAATTGTGCTGGATAGCTTTAGTGTCAACTTGACACACCTGGATTGAGGGAGCCTCAATTAGGGAATTGTCTCCATTGGACTGGCCTGTGGCCACGTCTGTGGAGTATTGTCTTGATTGTTGAGCAATGTGGGAGGGCCCAGCCCCTTGTGGGTGGTGCCACCCTGGGCAGGTTGTTGTGTACCATATAAGAGGGCAGGTTGGGCATGGGCCAGAGGAGCAAGCCAGTAAGCAGCATTCCTCCCTGGCCTGTGCTTTAGCTCCTGCCTCCAGGTTCCTGCCCTGAGTTCCCATCTGGGGCTCCCTGAGTGATGAACTGTGATCCAGGATATGTGAGCTGAGGAAACCTTTTCTCCCCAAAAAGAAAGAACAAAAAAACAAAAAAACCAAAACCTGGGCCTGTTCTGGGGTCCATTCAAAGTTGCCTTCCGTTCCCCTTGTGGCCTCCTCATATAGGGGATGGGCTAGTTCTGCAAAGCCCGGAATCCACAGGTAGCAGACGCCAGCCAACCCCAGGAACTCCCTAATCTGTCTCCTTGTCTTGGGGACAGGGATGTTCAGGATTGTCTCTTTCCAGGCCATGGAGAGTGCCTGTTGTTCCTCATTAAGCTGGAACCCCAGGTATGAGGCTTCAGTGACACAAATTTCAGCCTTCTTAGCTAATACCTGGTATCCCACCTCCCAACTGGGCCAGCAATTGTAGGAGCTTTCTAGTGGCTCCCAGGCAGGTTTGCTCATCTGCCGTGGCTAGCGGAAGATGGCCTACATACTTGGAGGGGTGAGGCTTCAGGGGTGGTCTGCTGATACTCATGGAGGTCCTGGTGAAGGGCTTCATGGAAAATGGTGGGTGAATTGTTAAATCCTGTGGGAGCCTGATCCAGGCGAACTGGCCACTGTACTCATCTGGGTCCTGCCACTCGAAGGGGAACAGTGGCTGACTCTGCTCACCCAGAGGGATGCTGAATAAGGCATCCTTTAAGTCCAACATGGTGCAGACCTATGTCTTAGATGGCAACGAGCTCAGAAGAATGTAGGTGTTTAGCACTGTCAGGTGTATGTCTGCCACCCACTTATTCACCTCTCTCAAGTCCTGTGCTGGTCTGTAGTCTGACCTTTCTGCTTTTTTGACTGGCAGGAGAGGGGTGTTCCATGGGGACTGGCATTAGGATCCCACTATCCCTTAAGTGCTGGATATGTCTCCATATCCCAGTCTTGGCTTCTGCTGATAAGGGATACTGTTTGATTCTTTTTGGGCTAGCTAGCCATAGGTTTTAGAGTCACAGTCACTGGCGGCTGGTGTCTGCTAGACCCAGGGAGTTCATCTCAGCCCATACAATAGGGACTGCAGCCATGAGATCCTTTAAAATATGAGATTCTGGAGGGTTTGTTGCTGAATAGAGACTAGAGAATAATAGAGAATAGAGCCTAAATTCTTCCTCCAGTGCCAGATTGCAAGTCATTATCTCTCCTATGGAAATAGTCGGCTCCCTGCCAGAGAAGTGGATGCTGGCTTTCATCTTTGTCAGTAGGTCTCAATCCAGTCAGTAGTGGGTATGGACAGTCTGCCATTACCAGAAATAAATGAGATACAGTCTTTGTCCTAAATCTGCTGTCCTCTTGGTGGTCCAGAGGCAGGGCTTTATTCCTGTTGCCCCTGGATTAGCGTCCTCTGTTTGGTTGTAGGTCCCATGGGCTCCCCCAGTACCAAGTTACTAGCACCAGTATCTACCATGAAATTGATAGGCCTTCCCCCACCCCCATCTTTAGCCTTATCTGGGGCTCCTGGGGGGGGGATTTAGAGCCCTAAAACCCTCAGTCACTCTGGTGCTCCAAGACCTTAGGGGGTTGTCCTTTTTGTGGACACTGATTCTTCCAGTGCCCAAATTCCTTACAGTAGGTACTCAGGTTTTTCTGTAGGCTCAGGCTTCCCTTCCCTCCCAGGATTGGCCATTTTCTAGAGTCTCTGGTGGTCAGAGGTGCTTCTCCTGGGCTAACAGGATTTTGCCCAATTTCTTAGCCTGCCTATCTTCAGGAGAGTCTCTGTTGTTAAAAGTCTTCATAGCAACAGGGCTGGAGAGATGACCTAGCGGTTAAGAGCACCGACTGCTCTTGCAGAGGACCCAGGTTCGATCCCCAGAAGCCACATGGCAGCTGAGAACCATCTTTAACTCCAGTTCCAGGGGAAGCCGACACCCTCTTCTGACCTCTGCAGCATTACAACACTGGTGCACAAAACTACATGCAGACAGTACATTCCTACACATAAAAAATAAATAAAATTTAAAAAATATTTTTAAAAAGTCTTCATAGCAATTTCCATCAATTCTGATATATTCTTACTTCGAAGCCTTCAATCTTCTGAATCTTACGGTGAATGATGTCCGGCACCGACTAGCTCATGAAGGCCATGTTAATGGCTCTCTGATTTTCCTTAGCCTCTGGGTCAATTGGGGTGTAGGTCCTCTATGCCTCCATTAAACTCTAAAAGTGCTGCCGGGGATTCACTGGCCTCCTGCACTACTTGGGTAACTTTAGATAAATTTGTGTGGCACCTTGCAGTGCTTAGACCTTCAGAGACTCCTTACCCGTGTGGGTGTTTGGGTTCCACTGTGGACAATTTTGGGGAAAGGCATGGTCAATCTCATCTGGGTAGCTGGTGAATTGACCATTTTCCCCAGGAACAGCTTTGCGGGCCACCAGAAGGATGGGGTCCCTCTCTTTAGTGGTGAAAAGTTCCTGGAGGAGCTGTTGAATGTCCTCCCAGGGGGGCTGGTGCGCAAGAAAGATAGTCTCGAGGGGAGAGATGAGGGCCCGGGGAGTTTTCTAGTTACAGAGGTCTGAAATGGGGAAGGGAGCATAGACAAAGAGACGAGAATCTCAGGGTGGATTTCCAGGCTTGAGCGAGTTCACCCAGGGCTTGGGTTAGTGACAGATGGGGAAGTGTTGGAAAAGAGGGGGAGGGGTGATGATCTTCAGAGCGGGAGAGGGGGTTATGAGGGGGAGGACAAGAGAGACACAGCGAAAAGGCGCTGCATGGCGGGAGAGCTGCTATAGAGCCACTGCTCCCCAAACCAAAGGGATGGATTCTAAAAGTCCACCTACTGACAAGTAGAGGATCGGGGCATCCCCCACCTCCAGTAGCTTGGAGCAGTGCTGCATCCAGCTTCTCTGATAGGGTAAAGCCAGGGGTCTAGACCAAAAACCAGAAAAAGCAGGTGCCTGTACCCTGTTAAGAGATGGCCAATCGGTGAAAACCAGGTCCCTTACCTTTTGGGGTTGGCCTGCCACCTACAGGCAGACAGATGAGGTCTCAGGGTATTGTTGGTTGGGTTGGGGGGATCCTGGGTGAGACCCCAAAGTGTTAGGGTCCGGGGGTCCCCTCCAGGACACCAACGAGACAAGCAGCTGCTCTTCACGAAGAGAGTGGACCTCAATGCATCCGTTATCAATTGGTCTTTTTTTCTAAATTAAAAAAACTTCGTGAACGGCAGCTGCCCCTCTCACTGGTATTCTGGAGGGTACTCCAGACCTAACAGTCAGAGCTCCTGGGATCCAACCACTTCCCCAAACTCCCTGCAGCTAGCAATGAAGTTTTTGAGAGACATTTCACATTCAAACCATAACATCCTTTAACAGATAAATAGCCAAAATATGAAAGAAGCTCAGACCCGCAGCATGGCTCAGCAGGATGGCCTGGCAGGTAACAGCTCCTGCCTCTGCCTCTAAGTTGTATCCCCAGAATCCACACGGTGGAAGAAGAGAACTAACTCTTGCAAGTTCTTTTCTGATCTCCACCCGAGAGTCCATAAATAAATAAATATGATTTTAAAATTAAATAAAAGAAGTCATCGGGCGTGGTGGCACACGCCTTTAAATCCCACCACTCGGGAGGCGGAGGCAGGTGAATCTCTGTGAGTTCAAGGCCAGCCTGTTCTACATAGTGAGTTCCAGGCCAGCTGGGGCTACAGGAAGACCATGTCTCAATAGAGACCAAAAAAAATTAAATAAAAGAAAGATGCCCTTGTGAAAATGGCCTGCCAGGCAGCAGGGTGCTGTGAGCAGAGCTGGCTCTGTGAGGGCATGGCCTGTCTACTGTCTCCAGACCCCCACTTACAAGGGCACTGCCCTTGGCTGTTCCATTGCCATCTTGACATTTTAAGTTTTCTGATAGGACTCCACAAATGATATAGCGATCACAGCTATAACACTGTATAGGCAATCCTCAAAATAAGAATGATGTGCAGAACCACAATGTAAAACCCACAGGGCTTATGGGAAAAATGGAGGTAGGGACACAACACTCAAAGACCTTGTCGGTGGCTGGGAGTGGTATGCCCACCTGTAATCCCTGCACGTAAGAGGCTAAGAAAAGACATCTTAAGCTTGAGGTCAGCCTGAGCTATCTAGTGAGACTGTCTTGACCCTCATCCCTCAAAAACTACTTTCATGAGGGCATCTGTGACATATTAAAAAACACACTACAGTTAAATGACTATGAAACGCATGTCTGCTACACTAGGGGCACGACTTAACCCACAGAAAGAACAGCAGCTGCTCTGTGGCCATGATGTGGGAGAGGTGGTGGGTTACCATAAAAGGAGACTTCTCTGACACCAGATGTGGAAGGAGACAGCAGAGACATCCCCTGAGGCATGAGCATGTGTGGTCTTTCATGTTTTCACAGGGATCGGTTCAACTAGATGCAGGTTTGTTTGCTTGCTTGCTTGCTTGCTTGTTTGTTTTCATTTGGATTTTGGTCTTTTGGAGACAGGGTCTCCTTGTAGCCCCAGCTGGCCTGGAACTCACCCTGTAGACCAGGCAGCTTGGATTCACAGAGATCTGCCGGCCTCTGCCTCCCAAGTGCTGGGATCAAAGGTGTGCGCCACCACACCCAGCTCTCCATGCAGCTGTTTTTGCTCTTTTCCCTTGTGATTTGCAAACGTGCAGTTGCTCGTAAATAAACCCAGTGTTATGATACTCCAGTTGCTCCTCGATGTGTCAATCACATTGGAACAAGTTGGAGTTTGTGAATCGAGAATTGTAGCGACTCATACTGCACTGTAATGTTGATACATGTGACTGCCTTAGGGCTAACTCTGTGTGGGAGTTTCTGTGAAATCCTGAAAGTAAGGAGCAAGAGGTGGGGGACCCTGGTGGCCATGTGAGGGGCTGTGGCTAAGGAGAGGGACCCAGATGGACCTTGCACGGGTCAGTGTATCCTGCATAGCTCAATTTTCAAGGCCTTCTGGAAAATTCATAAGTAATTAACATAAGTAATGTGGCTCTCTTCAATGGCCATAGCCAGCTTGCTTAGGGGCACACTGCCCCCTGGGCCCCTTGCCCAGTCATTCTCCCTTTGATTGGTTTGAAAAGTAAACACAAATTCCATTCTTCTTAAACTACTTTTTCCTTTTGCTGGTTTTCTTTGTTGTTTTTTGTTTGTTTCTTTTGTTTTGTTTTGTTTTTGAGATAGGGTCTCCCTGTAGCCCCATCTGGAACTTACTCTGTAGACCAGGCTGACCTCGACCTAACAGAGATCCATCTATGTCTCTGCCCCCTGAGTGCCAGAACTAAAGGTGTGGGCCACCATATCCAGCATCTCTTGCTCTTTTAAAAATAGTGGTTTGCAGGCTGGAGAGATGGCCTAGCAGTTAAGAGCACCATCTGCTCTTGTAGAGGACCTGGGTTCGATTCCCAGTGCCCACATGGTAGCAGAAAACCATCTTTAACTCCAGTTCCAGAGGAATCTGACACCCTCTTCTGACCTCCACAGCACTGCACAACACGGGTGCACAAACCTACAGGCAGACAGTACATTAATACACATAAAAATAAATAAAATTAAAAAGAAATAGTGGTTTGGGTTGATTGGCTGCAGTCTGATGGCCGTCCTTCCTGCTCTGTGTGACAAACTTCTTGCATACAGAGACTCACCTGCCTCTGAGTAGCTCAGAGGTAAATATCTGTCCCTGCATTACACAGCTAATAATGGCTGGGATCAGAATTAGAACTTGGGGCATTCTCCACAGCCCTTTTCACTCTTCCTGTTATAATGGGGAACCTTGTTTATCTAGGCTTTGTCTCCAGCTTCAGCTGTTCACCACTGACTCTGAAAGTCACACTCCTGGGCAATCCATTCCTAGTTTCTGGCTAGCCACACTGTATATTCTACCTTTGATGTGCAGGTTATGATAATAACCATTATGTTCCCAGGGAGAAGGCTGACTCCTTACTTGGACCTACAGTGTAGTGGGTGACTGGAATGGGACAAAAAGGCTTGGCATCTCTGCCTTCACGTCAGGTCTGTCCCCTTTGCCATGTTAGCCTTTGGGGCAGATTTCCTTTGGAAAGATAAGGGGAGACTGTGACAGGCCTTTTGTGGCCATTGCTGACTCTGTCTTGCTGTATTTCCTAGCCCTTTGCTCAGACCTTGACTTTGGTCTTCACTCTCCATTCCTGTCATCCTGCATATTATTCTGAGTTGATTCCAGTTGAAACCAGCTCTTGACCACAAAACTGGAGCATCCTGCCCTCAAGACATAGACAGAGGTGCTGGAACTTGCTACCTATGTCAGTGTGGAAACCCTGGGCTGGCTCACAGAGGCCCCTGGGAAAGCTGGTTTTCTCCAGTAATATATTGTTTCCTTAAAGACAGGAGAAAAATGACTTCCGGCACTAGCCTTCTGCCTGTCTGCTTTCTCCAAGGGATGAGACCCCAGTCCTGAGTTGGGCAATATAATGGTTCTGCTTCTCCCACAGGCAGAAGAGCCTGGAGGGTTTTCACAGAGTGGAAGAGGGTACTGGAGGGGGCAGGTCAAGGCAACTAGGATCGGGGGTTTAAATTGAGAGGGACAATCTGTGACTGGGAACAGCTCTGCTGCAGGCAAGAAGTGGGGCTTCAAACATTCAGGAACCTTCCTGAGAAGCAGAAGACTTGAGGGCAGGAGGGAGACTTCCTAGGCTGCCACCTCCTCTCTCCCACACCGGGCAGGAGAGGAGCCAGGCTCTGTGGGAAAGAGTGGGTCAGGCAGAGTCACTCCCTTGTCTGTTGCTTTGATGGAAAATCCAGTGTCCACACTCCACTTTTCTTCCATAGCTCTGCTGTTTATGTGGTCAAAGCCCACTGTAGCTGGACATCAGCAGAAAAGACAAAAGACTAGAAAATAAGATCCACCCCACTAGTCACAATAACCCTCCCTTGCTACTGGGTGGAGGTCACAGAGTCAGTAGTGAGGAAGAATGAAAAAAACATGCAGAATACATACAGAATTTTTGGCTTTTGAATGCATTTGGCAATATATGCTTTAAACCTTGAAAGGCCATTTTAAATACACGCTTTGATATATAAAGAGCACTTGCAAAATAACATGAATGCTATAAAATAAAATGAGGACAAAGGGGTCAGCCAGATGGCTCAGCAGGTAAAGACACTTGCAAGCTGAGTGTTCAATCTGCAGAACCCACATGGTGGAAAGAGACTACTGGTAAATGCAAGTTGTCCTCCACATGTCCACCAGGGTGCACAGACACACACACACACACAGACACACACACACACACACACACACACACACACACCACAAATTGTAAAAAATGGGGGCAGGGCTAGAGACATGGCTCAGTGGGTAAGAGCATCTTTGACTCTTCTAGAGACCTGAGTTCAGTTCCCAGTATCCAAGTCAGGGTGGCTCACAACCAACTGTAATTCCAATTCAAGGGACACCTGCACTCATGTGCACACATGCACACACACACACACACACACACATATAATTTAAAATGGTTTTTAAAAATCATTCATAATGGAGACAATGGACAGAAATGAACAAAGAAATAATCAGAAAAAACTCAATCTTGCTAATATTTAAGGAATTACATATTAAAACAAGAAACTATTTCATTTTATCAAATTTGACACCCCTCGCCCCTTGCCAGTTTTGATGATACCTGCTTGTAGTCAGGGAACTCAGGAGACTGAGGAGGATTGTGAATTTGAGGTCAGCCTGGGCTCCATAGTGAATTCAAGGCCAGTCATAGCAACATAGTGAGACGCTATCTCAAACAAAACCAAACAATCACATCTGTACAACGATCTCATAGGTGTAATATTATGAGCAGCCTTATATGTAAATATATAGTATTTTATACATTCTTTGAGCATTTCACACATGTATACAACATATTTTCTTCATGTTAACCCTAACTCTTCTCCCCAACTCCTCCCACTGAGTCCAGTTTGCATTGCCCTTATATACATGGGTGTGGGGCCTCAAAGAAAACTGACTCTCCTTCCCCAGCAGCCAGCAGCTACCCATAGCTCCTGAGATGGGGCGGGGGGGCTCATGAGACCCTCCCTTCTCCATGCTGGAGGAGTGACTGACTTGGTCTCCTAAAGGTCTTAGGCAGACAACCACGGCTCCTGTGAGTTTGTAGGTGCAGCTATCCTGTCATGGCCAGAAGATGCTGTTTCACCATAGTATTCTCTGACCTCTGGCTTTTACAGTCTTTCTGGCCCCCTCTTCTACAAGGCTTTCTGAGCCTTGTGGGGAGGGATTGTGATAGAAATGTCCCATTTATAGCTGAGCACTTCATAGACAGTTATTCTCTGCACTTTGACCAGCTGTGAGTTGCTTTGTTAACCACCTTCCACTTTGAAAAGAAACTTCTCTGCTGAGCTCTGGGAGCTCTGGTGACCTGGGAGTATGGAGACACAAATTCAGAGCGCAGTTTGATACTATGTCCATTTTGCAGAATAACAGTAGGTTCACATTCATCCCGGGGGCCTATGTACCCCATAGCCATGGGTTCTTGATCAAATTTACAATACCAGACATGTGTTTCCTCCAGTGGCATGGGCCTTAAATCCAATCAGAAAGCATTTACTTACTCCCATTATACTCATTCCACTATTGCACACCTGAGTACCTCTTGCTAGGCTGCTTATTATGGCAGCACACAGAGTTTGTAGTTGACTGAGAGTACCAATGATGCCCCTCCCCTGCCCCCCAGCAGCAGGCACAGTGCCTTCCAGTTCTGTTGGGGTTACCCAACATGGAGGAAGCTTCCTGGTCAACAGCAAGTTGATTTTTCCATGTCCTGTGACTTTAGCAACAGGGTCTTACCATCAAGTTCGGGTGGGCACCTAAGAGCAATGGGAATAGCCTGTATTGTTTTTCTGGGTGTCTGGAACACCCCTGACCAACAACCCAAGGGAGGTGTCGCCCATCTGGCACTGGGATTTTTGTGGGCAAACTGTACCTTCCAGAAGGAACATTGGTTCCCTGTGTAGGTAACGCCAATGAAACTCTTTTGTATGTATAAAGTTTATAAAATAGGTTTCCATATGACTTTTTCAAACATCCTTAATGTTAATCATCCCTCTCCCCAGCCCTTCCTCCCATTCATTATCTCACCAGATAAATCTCCTTCCCCCAGTCTTCCCCTGTTCCCTCTGTCTTTGTTTTTTTAAAAACACAATATCACTTTATATTTAAAAGTTTCTGAGCTGTTAAGATGAAGATTTATCAGCCGGGTGTGGTGGTACACGCCTTTAATCCTAGCACTTGGGAGGCAGAGACAGGTGGATCTTTGTGAGTTCAAGGCCAGCCTGGTCTACAGAGTGAGTTCCAGGACAGCTGGGGCTACAGGGAGAACCTGTCTCAAAAAGACCAAAAAAAAAAAAATGAAGATTTATCTTCCTATGTGGATTAATCTCAGGTTAATCCTGATAGAAGTTCACTGAGCAGACAGGTGTGACAGAGAGGCAGAGACAAGAGAATCCTGCCTGAAGGAACCTTCTTCCAGCAAAGCATGGAGCATTCTCAAGCTGCTCTGAGCACCACTGTGGGACCCAACAGGACTTAGTCCCTGGAGTGGCAGCCCCTGTGCTTTTAAAACCCATATGTCTCTGCAGAATGAATTGCAAAACTGAAATATAAGACCTGACGCTGCAGAACTACTAGAAGAAAATATGAAGATTTTCATCAGACATTGATCTGGGGAATGGTTCTTTGGCTATGACCCCAGCCAACAACAAATGTGACAGAAGCAAAACTGAACTTGTGGGGTCATGTCAAACTAAGAAGCATCTGTATAGCAAAGCAAATGAAGGAGTGAGTTGTCTGTGGGAGGAGGGGGCATTGCAAGCCATACATCTGCTACGGGCTCACATGCAAAATGTATAAGGAAATCAAACAGCTCCACCCTAAGAAAACAAATAGCCTGATTTAAAAATAGCACAGAATTGAAATAAGTATTTCTCAAAAATACAAACAACCAACAGGCATTTGGAAAAACACTCAACAGCAGTACTTGTCAGGGAAGTAAAAATGCAAACAGCCTAGATGTCCATCAATCAGTGAATGGATAATGAAAATTTGATATTATACACATATACAATGGACTTTTATTTCAAAAATGAAAGTACAAAATGTTCAGGAAAATGGATAGGAGGAGAAGATATTCATTGTGGGAGGTAACTCTGGCTTAGAAAACCAAATGACCTATGCTCTTGCCCTCACATGGTTCATTGCTTTGAATTTTTAAATTTGTATGCTTAGGTGGGAGTGAATGTCTGCAGAGGTCAGGGACCTAGAGAGGAGCCCTGAGAGCAGGGGAAGGAATTACCAAGGAAGGCATTAACACAAGGGCTGTGAAAGTGAGGGGGAGGGAACTAGAGAGATGGCTCAGCAGTTAAGAGACCTTCTTACTCTTCCAGAGGACTTGAGTTCAGTTCCTAACAGCCACATCAAGTGGCTCACAACTAGAACTATAAAACTCTAACTCTAACTCTAACTCCAGCTCCAGGAGATCTGATGCCCTCCTCTGGACTCTATGGGCTCCTGTATTTACTTGGCATACACAGAGAGGCACACACACATAGACATAAATAAAAATAAATCTACAAAAGGAAACAAAGTAAAGAGAGGGGATACTGAAGATGGAAAGGGTTAATCAAGAATGAGAGAAGACAGGCTGGAGAGATGGCTCAGCGGTTAAGAGTGCTGACTGCTCAGGGCTGGAGAGATAGCCTAGCAGTTAAGAGCACCGACTGCTCTTGCAGAGGACCCGGGTTCGATCCCCAGCATCCACATGGTGGCTAAGAACTGTCTATAACTCCAATTCCAGGAGAACTCCAGTTCCAGGGGAATCCGAGGCCCTCTTCTGACCTCCGTGGCATTGCAAGACACGGGTGTGCAAACCTACATGCAGACAATACACTCATACACATACAAAAAAATAAAGAGTGCTGACTGCTCTTGGAGAGGACCCAGGTTTGATTCCCAGCACCCACATGGCAGCTAGGAACGTCTTTAAGCCAGGTGTGGTGGCACACACCTTTAATCCCAGCTCTCAGGAGGCAGAGGCAGGTGGATCTCTGTGAGTTCAAGGCCAGCTTGGTCTATAGAGTGAGCTCCATCCAGGCCAGCTGGGACTACAGGGAGACCCTGTCTCAAAAATACCAAAATAAATAAATAAATAAATGAAGATGATGGGGGAAAGAAGGCTGGGAAGAAGGCTAATCAAAATTATGGATGTATGAAAAACCTTATGGAAACCTACTACTTTGTAAGCTAATTGCAAAATACAAGCTAAGGGGTTGGAGAATTGGCTCAGTGATTAAGAGCACTGGCTTCTCTTACAGTTCCCAACATCCACATGATGGCTAACAACCATCCATAACTCCAGTTGCAGAGGATCCAAACCCCTGTGGGCATGGCACTTACATATAAGCAGGCAAAAATATCAAACATATAATATGTGTCGGTGGGGGGAGTTAAATTAAGCTGGAAGGAGTGACACAGAGCCTTTTGTCCCAGCACTCAGAAAGCAGAAGTGGACAAATCTCTGTGAGTTGCAGGCTAGCCAGCACTACGTAGTGAGACCTGTATCAAAAAACCAACCAACCAACCAAACAAACAAATCACTGGGTGTGATGGCACCTGTCTTTAATCCTAGCACTCGGGAGGCAGAGGCAGGCAGATCTCTGTGAGATAATCTACATAGTGAGTTCCGGGCTAGCTGGGGCTATGGGAGACCCTGACTTTAAAAACCCAGCAAGATAGTAAGACCTTATTACTGAAGACACCACACATTACAAGACAGGGAAATTAAACTGGAACTAACCTGGAAATTTCCTTCCTGATGGCTAGCTTTCATTGTGTTGCATTGGACTACTGGGAGAAAAAAGTCATCAATGTGCACTCTTCATGCTACAGCCCCAACCTATAAGATGTGTCCACTAACTGGCGCAATAGTAGCACAACTGTTATGGGGGGGTAACCAATCACTTTCTGCTTGGATTCGAGGCCCACATCACAGGAGGGAAATCATGTCTGGTGCGGTAAAGCCTGGTAGAAAGCCTGTGTCCAGGGAGGTCATAGGCCCTAGTGAGGAACCTACAACTGATGTTTTGCTAAGTGGACATGTTGTCAAAATATCCTCTAAATATCTATGGGTTTTGGTTTTCTTTTTTATTTTATGTGTATGAGTGTATTGCCTGCACGTGTGTAAATGCACCCATGTTGTGCAATGTCCCAGGAAGTCAGAAGGCATCAGATTCCCTGGAACTGGAGTTATAGATGGTTGTTCGCCACCATGTGGGAATCAAACCCAGGTCCTCTGCAAAAGCAGTCAGTGCTCCGAACTGCTGAGCTGTCTCTCCAGCCCCCTCTAAATATTTATGTTTATTTTTTATATAACTGCATACGTTATACAGTAGAAATATACTAAATGACTTTTTTTTTGTTTGTTTTTTTCGAGACGGGGTCTCCCTGTAGTTCCAGCTGTCCTGGAACTCACTCTGTAGACCAGGCTGGCCTTGAAGTCACAAAGATCTGCCTGCCTCTGCCTCCCAAGTGCTAGGATTAAAGGCGTGCGCCACCGCACCTCGCTCAAAATGACTTTTTTTTCTTTCTCTCAGTCTTTTTATATTTATTTATTTTTATTTTTATTTATTTATTTATTTATTTATTTATTTATTTATTTATTTATTTATTTATCAAATCTAGACCCATGTCCCCCACCCTATCCCCCCACCACACCAGAGCTCATGCATTCTGCCAAACATGCTTTTCATCTCTTTCTCAGTCTTTCTCAATATTCTCCATGAGGAAGTTGACTGTTTTGAGCAGAAGTTCACTGTTTCAGTTAGTTCTTTGATGCAGTCCTTTCTGTCGTTTTTGCTGTTGTTGTTTCCAATATGCATCACTCCCAGCTGCTTTGGACAAAAGCTCAAGGGGCCATGCACAAGAAATACTTACAACTAGGTAATTGTCACTAGCATCCACAGATGAGGGATAGCATTCATTGTTTGTTTTTCTGGGACTGTGTTACTTCACTCAGCATGATGTCCTCTAGCTCCAGCCATTTTCCTGCAAAGCTCATGTCATCTTTCTTTTTTTTTTATTATTTATTTTTGTATGTGTATGAATGTATTGTCTGCATGCAGGTCTGTGCACCCGTGTCGTGCAATGCCGCGGAGGTCAGAAGAGTGTCTCGGATTCCCCTGGAACTGGAGTTCTCCTGGAATTGGAGTTACAGACGGTTCTTAGCCGCCATGTGGGTGCTGGGGATCGAACCCGGGTCCTCTGCAAGAGC
>VZQC01003723.1:4934594-5092094 GCA_009823505.1 Rhizomys pruinosus | reverse complement strand
TATTCTTCTGAACAGTTTGGTAAGTAATGGTTCTAAGTCTTCTTTAAATGTTTTGTGGAATTCTACTGTATAACCATCTGGGCCTGGGATTTTTTTTATTTGGGAGATTTATTATTATTATTATTATTTTGTTTTTTTATTTTTATTATATATATTTTTGTACAAGATTATCAAATCTAGACCCGTGTCTCCCACCCTATCCCCCCACCCCACCAGGAGATTTATTGTTACATCTTCAATTTCCTCAAATGTTATAGGTCTCTTTAAACTGTTAATCTCTTCTGGGTTAAGCTTTGTTGATTTCCAGAATTTCAGATATTCATCCATTTCTCTTATGTTTTCAAATTTAGTGGAGTATAGGTTTTTGACATATTCCCACATGATTATCTGGATCTTTTCATTGTCTGTTGTGATGTTTCCCCTTTCATCACATATTCTATTGATTTGGAGTTGCTCTTTATTCTGGTTAACTGAGCTAGAGGTCTGTCTGTCTTGTTTCCCTTTCAAAGAACCAACTTTTGGATTCATTGATTCTTTGTATTGTTTTATTTGTTTCTATTTCATTGATTTCTGCTCTGATTTTTGTTATTTCTTCCTGTCTCTTGGGTTTAGGATTCATTTGTTGTTATCTCTTAAGTGTTTCTAGCTGCAGTGTTAGATGGTTTATTTGTGCTCTTTCTGTTTGTTTGTTTGCTTGTTTGTTTATTTATATGTACTGTCTGCATGCAGGTCTGTGCATGTTTTGCAGTGCCGTCGAGGTCAGAAGAGGGTGTTGGATTCCCCTGGAACTGGAATAAGAGACAGTTCTCAACCGCCATGTAGGTGCTGGGGATCAAACCCAGGTCCTCTGCAAGAGCAGTAGGCGCTCTTAACCACTAGGCCGTCTCTCCAGCCCCATGTTTTTTTTTGTTTTTTTTTTTGTTTGTTTGTTTGTTTTGTTGTTGTTGTTTTATAGGCACCCAGGGCTATAAATTTCCCTCTTAGGACTGCTTTTAAATTATCTCACAGGTTTAGTTGTGTTTTATTGTCATTTTCGTTTAGTTCCAGGAATGCTTTTATTTCTCTATTTCTTTCTTGATCCATTCATTATTCATGAGTGTGTTGTTTAGTCTCCATGTGTTCTCCTAGGTAGTAGGACTTATCCTGATGTTGATATTGAGCTTTATTGCACTGTGGTCTGATAGAATGCATGAAATTATTTCAATCCTTTTGTATTTGTTGAGGTTTATTCTGTGTCCCAGTATGTAGTCAATTTTTCATTAGGTTCTTTGTGGTGCTGAGTAGAAAGTATATCCTTTGGTGCTTGGGTGGAATATTCTGCAGATGTCTGTGAGGTCCATTTGGTGTATTGTACTGTTCATTTTGGATGTCTCTCTGTTTATTCTTTGTCCAGTTGACCTATCCAAAGGTCTCAGTGGGGTATTGAAGTCCCCCGCTATTAGTGTGTTGGGATTAATCTGTGCCTTAAGGTCTTGCTTTGGTGCATTTATATTTATGATTTTGTGATCTTCATGGTTAATTGTTCTTTTGATAAGGATGTAATGGCCCTGTTTGTCTCTTCTGATTAGTTTTACTTTGAGTTCTATTTTGTCTGATATTAAGATAGCAACTCCTTCTTGCTTTTGGGTTCCATTTGCTTGGAATAATTTTTTTCCATCCTTTCACTTTAAGTTGGTGCCTATCCTTGAGGGTGAGATGTGTTTCTTATAGACAGCATATAGATGGATCTGTTTGCCAATCCATTCTCCCAGTCTGTGTCTTTCGATTGGGGGAATTAAGCCCATTAATATCTAAGATTATTATTGTGAGATGTATGTTGCTTCTTTTCATCCTATTTTCTGTTTGCATTCTTGGTGTAAATTTGTATTTTTGTAGTTATACTTTTATTGGTTTCTCTGTCTTACTGTTTGGGGATAGTTAATCCTTTCTTCTGTCCTTTGAATTGCTTCAAGTATTTTTTGAAGGGTTGGTTTCTTCAAACATGGATTCTTTCATCTTGTTTATGTCATGGAAGAATTTTCTTTCTCCTTCAAGTATGGTTGACATTTTTGCTGGGTTTAGTAATCTGAGTTGACATGCATAGTTGTTTAGTATTGGGAATATTTGGGTCCACATTCTTCTGGCTTTCATAGTTTGCATTTCAAAGTTTGCATTGCAATGAAAAATACAGAAAAGTAATTCTGATGGGTTTTCCTTTATATGTAATTTGTTGTTTTTCTCTTGGGCCTTTCATTATTTTATTTTGTCTTCGTTTGGGACGTCTAGAGTTTTAACTATGATATGACATAGAGAATTTCTTTTCTGATCTTGCCTATTTGGTGTTCTATGTGCTTCTTGTATTTGTATGGGTTTGTCTTTTTTCAGTTTGGGGAAATTTTCTTCTATTATTCTCTTGAAAATTTGATCAATACAGTTGTTTTGGGAGTCTTTTCCTTCCTCTATTCCTATGATGCAGAGGTTTGGTCTTTCCATAGTGTCCCACATTTCCTGATTGTTCCGCTCTTGCATATTTAAAAATTTTTCATATTCTTTTCTTGAGCATTCTACTTCTTCCACTTTATCTTCCAGTGTTGATATTCTATTTTCGGCTTCCTCCAATCTCTTCCTGAAGCTTTCTCCCATTCTTTCCTTTTGATTCATGGGTGTTTGATTTCCTTTTTCATTTCATCCTGTGATTTCTTTATTATTTCCATTTCCTTTTGCAGATTGTCATTCTCTTCTTGTAGTTCCTTGCTTCTCTGGTCTGTTTCCTTTTTCATTTCAGCCTGGCATCTCTTCAGTGTTTGGATTTCTTTCCAGAGTTTGTCATTCTCTCCCTCTAGTTCCTTCCTGAGCTTGTTATTCTCTCCCTTTAGTTCTTTGATTTATTCTTTATATTCCTTGATTTCTTTGAGTATGTCTAAGATTGGTCTTCTAATATCTGTGTCTTGGGTTGTTTCTATGGAAATCTCACTGTAGGAATCTTTTATAGGACTGCTACAGTTTGGTGTGGATTTATTCTTTGCTTTTTGCCATTTTGTTTTTCATTGTGTTTTTGACATGTGGTTTTTTTTATTGTTTGTATTCTGATGCAAATGTCAACGTTTTCTTTGCTGCTTTGGAGGCTGCTTTGCTTGTTTCCTTCAGGAGCTTTCTTTGTCTTCTCCTTGTTTATGGAGGGCTGGCTAGTCTAGGTTTCAGGTTTCACTTTTGGTTATATATTGAAAGGTCTAGCTAACTCTTCCCTTTTTGTTCTGAAGGTTTTCCAGAAATTGGATATGTGATAACCAGGTTGGTTCACCACTGAGTATGTTAAGCTCACTCCTTTTCCCTTAAGTCAGTTCCTCTAGGTTGGCTGTGAAACCTAGTGTGTTGGGACTACTGGCTTTAGAAGAGGCATCCCTGAGAATGGGGCGGAGTGCGCAGTATGCTTCACTGCTGGGGACTGCTTTGTGCCATGCACTCTGGTTCTTCCCCTCTCTCACTTCTTTTCTCCCTCCCTCCCATCACTATGCAGGGACAGTTACAGGAAGATAATTACCATCTCATTTCACTCTCCTTTCTTCTTTTAGAGGACATTCCCTAAAGCCATAGGTTCGGTGTTGTCATGTTCTGAGGCTAGGATGCAGAACTGTGTCACAATTTCAAGCTCACGTTCACTGCAGGGTCTGGGTATGTTAGTATTTCATAGATAAATTACCAGCAATAATATGAAAGATATTTTATGAAGAAACTTTATTCCCAATAAATGCCCTCTCTATTCTTATTCTTCTGCAATGAATCCTTTTTTATTGTTGGTTTTGATTTCTATAATGAAAGCTAAGTAATTTATAAAGAAGAGAAGTTTATGTATTTACCTCAGAGATCTTTGGATTCAGGAGGATGTCACCATCTTGAGCCTGGCTCTGCTCAGGACATGTGATGAGTGGCATTGTGCCAGGAGTGTGTATGAAAGGGAGCAGGGTGGGGGGTGGGGGTTCTTACAAGGGAGCCAGAGAGAGATGAGGAAGGGACAGATTTTGCTCTGTTAAAGCAGTCACCTTACTAGAACTAACAGGGCTCCATGTGTACTTCCTTAATCCCTTCTGTACAACGCAGTGCCCCAGTTGATCTGATAGCCCCATCTATTACAGCTCCAATCACCTCTTAACACCACCTTGCTGGAGACTTGAAACACAGGAAATTTTAGAGGATGGGTGTGAGCATATCAACACTTAAATCCTGCTTTATCAATGACTTTTAAATAAGACATTTCCCTGTTTTTCTGGCTGATTAACAAAAAAGTAGCTTTCCATTTTAAATATGAAATATGATTTGTAATAAAATCTATTTTTATAAGTAGGCTCATTATCTGGTATCATAACAATGAATTATTTCAACTTTCGTGGGTTTTGGGGGGGTTATAATTTTTATTTTATTTTTTCCTCCAATTTTTATTTTTGGTTTTTTCAAGACAGGGTCTCCCTGTAGCCCCAGCTGTCCTGGAACTCACTCTGTAGACCAGGCTGGCCTTGAACTCAAAAAGATCCACCTACCTCTGCCTCCCAAGTGCTAGGATTAAACACGTGCATCATCACACCAGGCACTTTTATGTTTTTTGATTCATGTATTTTCCATTAGAAAACTGCTCCTTCCCACCACTCTGTCCATCTTCCCACCCAGAGTACTTACTGTCTTTTGGCTAGTTGTGAAGATGAGGAAAATCATAAATTTGTTGCACTATGGGTTACTGATATGTCAAGCTTAGCAAGGGTCTAACTTGTGAATGTTTTGCAAATAAGAATTGGTTAACATTGGTTCAGTATCTGATTATAATTAAACTGGCCAGGATTGCTTTTAAAATTAATTGTTTATTGTGATACCTAATGTATTTCAGTATTAAAAAGAATAATTGGAATTAGGTGATCTTTGTTTTATTAGAGTGGTTGCTTACAATTACTTATCTTTGCATTTCTTATCACACAGTGATGAGGCTCACTCTTGAGAGGATGGTACAATACAGTACAATTTTTCGTAGGCTTTTCACTAAAAGTTATTTAGGATGTAAGGTTATTATGTCATTGACTGTTTCTTCAGATTCACCAGTAGAATACTTCAGAGATGAACTCACCACCTTAAAACTTAGGGCATAGTCGTACACACCATTAATCCCAGAACTTGGGGAGCAGAGACAAGAGGATCTCAATGAGTTCAAGGCCAGTTTGGTCTACATAGTGTGTTCCTGGCCAGCTGGGACTACAGGGAAACCCTGTCTCTAAATGACAAAAAAAAAAGAAAGACCACAGATAAATNAAAAAAAAAAAAAAAAAAAAAAAAAAGGGATGGAGGGAGGGAGGGAGGGAGGGAAGGAAGGAAGGAAGAAAGGAAGGTTGGTTATCTGGTCAGATTAAGGAATGGGAATATACTGGCATCCTTATTTGATTTCATCTATACAAATTTAACCATGCAGAATGAAACAAGTTTAACCCTGGAAGAGGATCTTTGTCAGGTAACTTAATATCTAAGCATACTGCTACTGTGGAATAGCTACGTGATGCCTGTATCTCCATTGTCCATTTCTTTTCTCCATATCTTCTTACCCATTTGCGTCTTGAATGTGAATATGGAATGCAGAAGAACTCCTCAAACTGATCATATTGAAGACTGGCTTGGTTTAAACTTTCCTAATTGCTAACACATTTATCCACATCACCTCCCTTCTCTTTCCTTTGTGAATTCTTTGATGCACAGGACCAGACCATGTGTACATCTGCACAAATGATATTTAGTGAGCATCTATGCATTCAGGCTTTGTTCTTGCTAGTAAGGACACAGTGGAAAATAATATCTTGATTTCTAGGAGTGCTTCTTTATTCCCTCCCTCCCTCCCTCTCTCCCCTCCTCCCTCTCTCCCCTCCTTTCCACTCCCCTCCTTCCCTCTAATCATATTGTATAAAACAGTGAGTTTTTATTGTGATATTTTCAGCCATGCATAAAATGTACCCTCCATTACCCTTTTTGAACTCCCTTTTTCTCTATCTCTGATTCAGTTCTTCCTCAGTAGTCTTCCTTCTACTTTCATTTCTTTTAAAATTCCCTTTAGATTCCATATAGGATAGAAAATGTGGCATTTGTCTTCTGGAATCTGACTTATTTTATCATGATGAGATCCAGGTTCATTTGCTTTCCTGTGAATGACTGGATTTTGTTCTTTAAGGCTGAATAATAATCCACTTTTTTTTTTCCTTTGGTCTGTTTGAGACAGGGTCTCCCTGTAGTCCCAGGTGTCCTGTAACTCACTCTGTAGACCAGGCTGGCCTTGAACTCACAAAGATCCACCTGCCTCTGCCTCCCAAGTGCTAGGAGTAAAGGTGTGCGCCACCATGCCCGGCAATAATAATCCACTTTTTAAAGGAGTGTTTGTATGTATCAGGTTTTCTTTACCCATTTATCCATTAAAGTATACCTAGACTGATTCTGTTACTTGCTTAATTGAGAATAGTGCCACAGGTTCCTCTATTGATTTTTATTTAAAGTAATAAAATGTAAAATAAGATATACAAAGGGTCTTTTCACAAATATATAAAAAGTACTTGTCAGGAAAAAAAGGTAGAGCAATGGTGATGGGGAAGCAGGCAAACAATTTGACTTAAAGGCAGTCAGGGGATCTTTTGGAAGTTTTGATGATTCATTTTCTGCAGTGCAGTAAAGAGGTTACAGTGAATTTGCAGTTGGGGCAGGTAGGTGACTACTTTAGGAAGCAGTTGTAATCCAGATCAGGAAATCTGGTGACCTGAACAAGAGGAGATGTAGCAGGGGTAGAGGAATGAGGGAGTGGTTGTTAGTCAGTGCCTGGTAGCTAAGGTCCTCTGGATTCAGTTGTGGACTGTGTGTAGTGTTGTCTGGATTCACCTGTGGACTGTGTGTAGTGTTGTCTGGATTCACCTGTGGACTGTGTGTAGTGTCCACTGGATTCACCTGTGGACTGTATGTAGTGTCCTCTGGATTCACCTGTGGACTGTGTGTAGTGTCCTCTGGATTCACCTCTGGACTGTGTGTAGTGTCCTCTAGATTCACCTGTGGACTGTGTGTAGTGTCATCTGGATTCACCTGTGCACTCTGTGTAGTGTCCTCTGGATTCACCTGTGGTCTGTGTGTAGTGTCCTCTGGATTCACCTCTGGACTGTGTGTAGTGTCCTCTAGATTCACCTGTGGACTGTGTGTAGTGTCATCTGGATTCACCTGTGGTCTGTGTGTAGTGTCCTCTGGATTCACCTGTGGTCTGTGTGTAGTGTCCTCTGGATTCACCTGTGGTCTGTGTGTAGTGTCCTCTGGATTCACCTGTGGTCTGTGTGTAGTGTCCTCTGGATTCACCTGTGGACTGTGTGTAGTGTCTTTTGTATTCACCTGTGCATTGTGTGTAGTGTTGTCTGGATTCACCTGTGGACTGCATGTAGTGTCCTCTGCATACACCTGCAGACTATGTGTAATGTCCTCTGGATTCACTTGTTTTTTTTTTTTTTTTAATTTTTATTTATCTCCGTATGTGTATGAATGTATTGTCTGCATGCAAGTCTGTGCACCCGTGACGTGCAACGCCGCGGAGGTCAGAAGAGGGTGTCGGACTCCCCTGGAACTGGAGTTCTCCTGGAATCGGAGTTTCAGACGGCTCTTGGCCGCCATGTGGGTGCTGGGGATCGAACCCGGGTCCTCTGAAAGAGCGGTTGGCGCTCTTAACCGCTAGGCCATCACTCCAGCCCCTGGATTCACTTGTATACTGTGTGTAGTGTCCTGTGGATTTACCTGTGGACTGTGTGTAGTGTCCTCTGGATTCACCTGTGGACTCTGTCTAGTGTCTTCTGGATTAATCTGTTTACTGTGTGTAGTGTCCTCTGGATTCACCTGTGGACTGTGTGTAGTGTTCTACTGATTCTCCTGTGGACTGTGTGCAGTGTCCTATGGATTTACCTGTGGACTGTGCATAGTGTCCTCTGGATTCACCTGTGGACTTTATGTAGTGTCCTCTGGATTCACTTGTGGACTGTGTGTAGTGTCCTCTGAATTCATCTGTTTACTGTGTGTAGTGTCCTCTGGATTCACCTGTGAACTGTGGATAGTGCCTTCCGGATTCACCTATGGACTGTGTATAGTGTCCTCTGGATTCACTTGTGGTCTGTATGTAGTGTCTTTTGGATTCATTTGTGGTCTATGTGTAGTGTCCTCTGGATTCACTTGTGGACAGTGGAAGGTGGTTAGTTCATCTCAGCATTAGTACCTTCTCATATTTGAAACATTTTACTAGTGAATCTAGCTTTCATAGAAACAGTTAAAAATTCACAGTTACCAGTTGAGAATATGTCTATTATCTGAGGTGAGGGTAGGTTTTAGAAGTGTGTATGTGGAGGTTGGTGTACACCAAAAGTTCAACTTTAGACATGTAACACTGATGCCTTTGTTAGATATCTAAGTGCACATGTTGAGAGTAAGTACTTTGGATATTTAATCTAGTATTCAAAAGACAGATATATTTTGGACCAATAATTACTCCAGTTACCACTTGTATTAGTCACTTTTCTGTTGCTGTGATAGAACCACCATGACCAAGTGAACTTATAAAAGGAACAGTTTATTTGAGCTTATAGTCGAAGGTTCCAGGGGAATTGAGCCCTTCTTGGTGGGGAGGCCTGCAGGCAGGAGGTGCTGGAGCAGGAGCAGAAAGCAGAGCTCCACATTGTCAAGGAGGCTTAGGAAACAGGTGGAGATGGGCAAGGCCTTTTGAACTCTCTAAGGCCTCCCCGTGTGACAGGCTGCATCTAGCCTGGCCACACCTTCTGAGATCTCCCAAAATGGGGCCACCAACTAGGGACATAATGTCCGACTATTTGGAGCCTATGGGGCACTTTCATTCACACCACCACACCACTGTTGCTGCCTCTCTGGCCCCTCCCCTTCTCTCCAAGCTTCCTGCTCTAGCTCTTGGAGAGTGCTGTTTACTCTTGTGTTTCCTGTCATTCTCACTTCTCACTTAACTATCTGCCATTCTTTTAAATTTGCCTTCAGAAGCCCAGTTCTTTCTAACAGCTCTACAAGATGCTGAAATTGTCATTGTCTCCTTTGTATCCAGTGTAAAATGTAAACTTCTTACCCCGTCTTCAAAGGTCTTGCATAAGTAGGTCCCCAATTGATTTCTGCTGTCGTTTATTTTCACTCAGTATCACCGCATTTTCCCATCTTCACATCTTTCTTTGCCTTTCAAACCCTCAAAACATTCCTTCCATTCTCTCTGCCAACCTCCACTTCCCCCCCTTCACACATGGCTAACTCCTTTTCTCTTTCAAACTTTGGTTTAGTCATCAGTTAACCAAGGAAGACTTTCTTGACCTGTGTAAGTTAGCATGGCCTTTTCCTGAAGCTCTCACCAAATCATTAGCAATATCTTGCTCTTCATTTATGTTACAGTCATTTACATCGAACCATGAATTTTGGGATGTCTTTTTGATCTGGTATTGCCTCTACGTTGCCTAGCATAGCACTTTTAGGTGGTCCGAAGTTTTTATTACTGACAGTGAAAGAACAAATAAGTGATTGGCTGTAAATATACATGGTAACTTCAGTCTAATTCTGTATAATACTTAGGACTGTAATTTGTATTTCCTTAGGATTAACTACTACAATAGGTGCATACATTGTTTATGAAGAATATTGTATTAATTGAATAATTTCAGAAATAGTTCATCATCCATATATCGAATGTCCTAGATCATTACGGACATAGAATGTGTCCGTAATCCCAGCACTTGGGAGATTAAGAAAAGAAGATTGTCAAAATTTTGAGGTCAACCAGAGCTATAAAGCAAGACCCTGCCTCCAAAAAAACAAGAAAAAAAAAAAAGAAGAAAAAAATATGTCAAACCTCAGTGTATATATTTAGTAATGCTTTGAGAGTCAAGTAAAATACAAATGGATTTTCTTTTCAGATCTTTTAAGTTATTCTGTATTTGGCATAAAATAAATGAGAAATGTAATAAAAATTAAAATAGGAAAAGGTCAAAGTAATTTGCCGAGCCAATTAGTAGAACATGCTGCTTAGGAGAGTGTTGTGGTAGTGCTGGAGCAGCGCAGGAGCAGTGGCAGAGGAGAGTCCTGACCCTGCAGCAAGGCTCCTGTGTCTCCATGTTAAGGAAAAAGTGGAGCGGACTCATTGGAGAATTATGGCTGGTTATCCATGAAGTGATAGAGAAATAATCAGTTCATTAATGTTTTCAGAAAAAAATAACTTCATCCTTTATATTATTTACTGATACATACAATGTGCTTCTCATATAAAAAGTACTGGAATGAACCATATTATATACATTATCCTGCAGCTGGGTCTCAGTTCTTTTTGCTTTCAAAGTTATTTCCCCCTAACATTTGTCATTTATTTGTGTCTATCTGCTTAAACACTTTGTCATACCATTTGGGGTTACCAAATTCCAAATTTATATGATGACTGTTTTTTTTTTTTTTCAAGTCAGGGTCTCACTGATTTACAGGTACATCTGTCAACTGCTGCAACTATGCACTTTATTCTCTTCAATTGAGCTAACTGCACTTGTTCTCATGTCTTACATTATTAGGTTCTACAGTATAACATGGTTTTATTAAATGTTATAATATTTTTCTTGTTAAACCTTCTAATATCAACTCAGTAATTTTTCAAGCCCAAGAGGATCCACTATTGCTCATCTGAAGCAGTCCTGGGCTGTATGTAATGAATATTTTATTTTTATAATTGTGTGATTTACTACTTATAACATAGGTCATTACTTTGTTTTTTTTTTTTTTTTTTTTTTACAGAGAAAAGGGATGAGGACGATTTTGAGAAGAAAGTTATTAAGAAAAAAATTAAGGAACTTAAATTTCTAGATCCTAAAATTGCTCAGAACCTTTGTAAGTACCACAAACAAATATCACCAAATTACTAAAACCTCTATTGATTATTTCTTGAAATTGGTTCATCTTTTGACTTTTGTTATAATAAATTCTGAAGTAACTCTCCTTCATATAAGTTATGAGCTTAATTCTGATTGATTTATACTAGAAAACTAGAACAGGATTTGGGGTAAAATTCTGCCTTCTATAAATGAAAACATAATTGCTCTTTAAAAGTTCCTTTTTAAATATTATAAAGTTCCTTTTTAAAGTATTAAAGACAAGGAATTCAAGCAATGGCATCACACTTTAATATCAAGAATTGGTAATCTACTAATTCTTTTATTCTTCTAAGTCTCCATTATTTGTGATACTTGATCACTCCGGATGGTAGTTAGAATATTAATGGAAATGAGGATGATGAGTAAAATGAATTCCATTATCCTACCTGAACAGCTCAAAGCCTTTCCTCAGAACTACTGATGGAAATATTGTAGAGTTAATTACTCTTACAGGAGCTAAATACTTAGTACTGAATTGTCTTCCTGACTGAATTATTATGAGAGAAGGAAATTATTTTGATCCCAGTTCATTCCTTACTGCATCTTAAATGCATCAAAGAATTCTGCTTGGAGATGAGATAATTTAACCTATGTATATTTCTTTCTGATCGTGCAAGGGAGATATAATATGTAGAATCTGGAGGGATAAAGAGTGTTAACATGGCTTTTAGTCTGCTTCTCAGTTGTTAAATGCCTCAAGTGAGCTTTTAGCAAGTATTAGAAACAAACATTTTCCAGCAAGAGGATAATGATCCATGCTGCTGATTAAAGAGAGTTATTTGAGAGCAATATGTGGTAGAGGGAGCATTGGCATTTCTTTTATCAGAAGTGCTTCCCTTCCATATTCACTGTGACAGAGGCAAGCTTTTTCTGTAATACAGGCTGAGATGAATCCTTTTGGGCTAGTATGGTGGCATTAATGGCTGATAGTTTGTTCCTGAGGCTTCCTATGTTACCTTTATTTCTTACAATTTTCTATCCCATTTTAATTGACTCTGTCATTTCTTTCCTGTTCTGGCCTATTGGTTCTCTAATAAATTTATATGTTTTATGTTTATAAATAAAACTGAATAACTGAAGCAGATTTTCTCCATTCTTTTTGCCTTTTGTTTTGAGTACATTAATGCTTTCATGCTGCCTTTGTGTTTCAGATATGAATCTTTTCATTTTGTCTATGTCTTTATGCTTAGAAAGTTCTTTTCCATCCAGAGAGGTTATTTTTGTATGCTCAACTTCATTTTTTTTTTGTTAATACCAATTTTCGCTTATTCTCCTTCAACTACTTTTGCTAATAATATGGATATCTGCATTTTTTTTCATCCTGTGAATTATTCATTTATTATTATTTTGAGATCATATTGTTTTGTTTTTATATTGTTTTTGTTTGCAAGATTAACTATGTTGGGGCTGGATAGGTGGTTCAGCGATCACTGGCTGGTGTTTATAGTGGACCTGAATTTAGTTCTCAGTGCAAACATGGCAGCTAACAATCATCCATATATCCAGTTTCAGGGGATCCAATGCCATCTTCCAACCTATGTGAGCAACATACTGCACAGGTGGCCTTACATACATGCAGATGATACTTCCATACTCATAAAATAAAAATAACAAACATTTTAACATTATTTACTCTGATGCAGACTTATCCCCTTCAATTCTAGCAATATCTGCTGCTGAATCTTTTGGATCTTCGACTCTGTCTTACTTTTAGGACATGGTGGCTATAGACAGCCATAATTTCTAGCAGATCTAGCCTACCTTTGTGATTTCTTGGTTGTGGAAATAGGCAAGTTAAGCAGCCATGAGAGTGCTCTCTGAGAGAGTGCTCTCTCTCAACCAATGAGGGTGCTCTCATTCTCAGAAAAAGAAATGGTTCAAAAAGAAGCAGTTTATAATTTTAAAGTTTTATGAAATACAATGCCTCTGTGTGTGGCTGCCTTCAGGCAAAATATAAGTCCAGTAATCAAAAATTAAAATAATGTTTATTAATAGCAAATGGTAAGGAAGTTCAAGAAATGACTGTAGTTTTGTTGGGACACTGTCTTATTGTGTAGTCCAAACTGGCCTTGATAAATAGCAAGAAAAACTTAAGTAATGTCTAGAATTCTCATATTGAGAATTCTCAAACAACATATTATCATACCTGTCCCTGTAGTTAATTTACCATGAAAATTGACTTTCTAAAATGGAATTTTTTTTTAAGATTTAGGGAAGTACAAGGGCTGTTTCTTTAGCATGTCATCTACAATATTTCTGAATAGAATTGTGCTTCTAATGATTGTTGTAAAATGAGATGCATTGCTTATCAGTTTTCTTTCAACTATTAAGAAGTGCAGGAAAATATTATGGTACAAGCCAGTATCATGTATGCTTAGACAAATACTAAATGCACATGCTGGGATTTTATCATTTTCATTACAATGTTATGATTTTTTGGCACATCAGACACATTTTATTTAAATCACATGGAAATTGGCACTATTCCTTTGGTTGGCAAATAGGTAAGGATTTAAAAATCAACCTTGACACCTACATAGCACTATATGATTGCTGTTTATACACCAGTTCTAAAGCTGGTAAGAGCACAAATGTTCTAATGAAGTTTCTTGCATAACAAATGCATAAAATGTATATATACTCTCATTTTAAATTTATGCTTTCCTTTCTCTATCGCTCCATCTTGACTCTCTTTATCACCTCCTACTTTATAAACCTTTTCCCTTCCCCATTCCCTTAGCAATCTTCCTGATCTCTTTCCGGGTGCCATATGAGGAAATCAAAACGATGATACTGGAAGTGGATGAAACACAGTTGGCAGAGGCTATGATTCAGGTAAACAAGCAAACAGAGCTTAAATTCCAATATTTTATTGCAAACTTCTCATTAAATAGTAATCTGTAAGTGAAGCAAAATTCTTCGACTAAATCATTCAACTGGAAAATCATTGCTGCATAATTAGGTTTAGCATAACTGCTACATTGCCATTAAAACTCTGCATTTTCTCTTAACTGCAAACTAAATATAATGCTATTAAAATGATTACATTTCAACTATTTTTTTTCAAATTTTATTTAATTTTTATGTGTATGAATGTGTTTGTGCACCCGTGTCGTGCAATGCTGCGGAGGTGTTGAAGAGGGTGTTGGATTCCCCTGGAACTGGACTTAAAGGCAGTTCTCAGCCACCATGTGGGTGCTGGGGATCGAACCCTGGTCCTCTGCAAGAGCAGTTGGTGCTCTTAACTGCTAGGCCATCTCTCCAGCCCCACACTTCAATTATTTTAAATGACTCCAAAAAACAAATTGTTTAATTTTACATACATGTTTTTGTTTCTGTTAAGAGTAATGGCATGTTAATTTAAATTTGTTTTATGGCTTTAGAATGTATTTTTCTTTGGGTTAAGGAGCTAAATTATTTTTTTGTGTAAAAGATTGAGGGAGCCCTATTTTCACTTACTTAACTTGCCTATGAACCCTGCTTTGTCACTGATGCTCCTAGAGGAGCATTTGGTACTCGTGGTGCTCTGAATACATTCTGAAGGCTAGAGCAGTTTTAAAATGTTTTTGTCTGACAGTGGTTTTTAATGGGTGCCTGTGTTGCACTAAACTTAATAAATAAATTCCATACAACGCAACAAATATGTGTACCTTGTCAAAATGTGAACTTGGCTAATCAACATGCATGATGTGATAAGAGGAGGAAGGCCTTTTATTCTTCTGAATTCTGTTAAATAGATACTTTGCACTCCTTTTTTTTTTTTTTTTTTTTTTTTTTTTTTTTTTTTTAATACTATTAAGGAAAAGAAACCAACAAGTAGGTTTGGTGGCCTTTACCTGTAGTCTCTCTGCTCTGGAGCCTGAGGTGAGGGAATTGAGAACCTTTGGTGGGCTACATGGTGTTGGGGGCGGGGGCGGTAAGGACAGCAGGGTAGGAAAAGGAAGAAACCAAAGATGAGTTGTTAGGGCGAGCAATGATTAAATTTACTGTAGATGTTTTAATATCAATAAATGTTATCTTTAGAAGTTCCAGGTTTTGCCACTACTGTAGAATGTGCTCTTGTTTCAGATTTGTGCATTGAGTCTTTCAGACTTAGAAAGTACCCCGTTCGGGCTGGAGAGATGGCCTAGCGGTTAAGAGCGCCGACCGCTCTTGCAGAGGACCCGGGTTCGATCCCCAGCACCCACATGGCGGCTGAGAACCGTCTGAGGCTCCAGTTCCAGGAGAACTCCAGTTCCAGAGGAATCCGAGACCCTCTTCTGACCTCCGCGGAGTTGCACGACATGGGTAAACAGACTTGCATGCAGACAGTACATTCATACACATACAAAAATAAATAAAATTAATAAAAAAAATTAAAAAAAGGAAAGTACCCCATTCAACTATTCTTCAAGGATTATTTGGTTTCTGTAACAGTTTTGGTTTTCTTGAACTTGATTTTTGTCTTTGATATTATTGATTGTGGCTGTGACTTCTTGCTGAGAGCAGATGCTAAGTTCCTTAAAGAAAAAATTTTCTACATTATACGTTTGTATTTCTGGTAATAGGTTTGTTAAATATTTACAGAGTACTTTTTAACTTTATTACATGAATGTTTTCAATATTCATGTGGATTTTGTGGTCTGGAGGTAGAAAAAAGGTGTTTAGTGTTTTTAATTCACGTCCAGTATAGGTTCAGCTTCATATAAATTTTTTATTTTTTATATTATATATGTATGTGTGTTGTCTGCATCTGTGTGTTGCCTGCATGTATGTAAGTGCAACACTTGCATGCAGTGCCTGTAGAGGCCTGAGGAGAGAGTGATTCCCTGGAACTGAAGTTACAGATGGTGATTATTGTGTGTGCTGGGAACTGAGCCTGTGTTCTCTAGAAGAGACAGTAAGTGCTCTTAACTGCTGAGCCTTCTTTCCAGTCCCAGCTTCATTTAATTTTTTAATGTGTTGGTTTTCTTTGTCTGTTACAATTCACCACAAATTTAACAGCTTATAGTAGCAAATTTTCTACCGTGCATTGCTGTAGGAGTCTGGCATTGTTCTCAACAGTTTGAGGTCAGGTGTTGGCAGGTTTGGCATATTTTCAGTAGGATTCAGGGAAGAATCTTGTCTTTGTCCTTTTCAGCTTCTCATGGCTGCATACCTGCCTTGACACAGACCCCTTCCTTCATCTTCAAGGCCAGCATTGTTGGACCCTTTTCCTCCTCTCTTCATGATCACATATCCTTCTCATTTGATTGCTCTTTCTAATTTACTTTTGTGATTACATCAGATATTCCAGGATAGTCATCCTAAGGCAACTAGGTTCCCATCTGTAGTTTTAGTTCTCTTTCCCGTGTAAGTAGCTAATTTCCTAGACTCTGGGGAGTAGACTTGACTGCACGGAATTGGGTGGTGGTGATCTTCATAGTATACTAACTATGAGGCCAATTTTATTAGTTGTAAACATAAAAAAGGATATGTATAAGGCTTTCTTCTATTCATTACAGAATAAGAATTTCATATTTGAAGTATTTGTTTACTTTTTAAAAATTCTTTATTTTGCCAGACATGGTGGTGCATGCCTTTAATTTCAGAGCTTGGGAGACCCTAAAAATTAAAAAAAACAACAAAAAAACTTGATTTTACGATGACATAGCACCTAGTTTGTAGATTGTAGGCTGAGGACATTTGTTATAATCACTATTTTGTTTGGCTTTGCTCACTATCATAACAATGTTTATATGACATTCATGTACAATAGATCAGCAGTCTGTCAATATTTGTGCCACCCTTGCACATCATTCTTAATCTATTTAAAATAAAAGCATGTAGGTAAAAAATTGTCTCCTCAGACTTTAATAAATTTCTTTGCTACCATTTATTGTATCCACTGTGTGCAAGGCATCTGTATGGGGGTGTTTCAGAAGACTTCACCTTCTTGGAGTTTTTATTTTGACAAGAGAGGGGATAATTACATGTATATTTAAGTTGTAATATGGTTATGGCTTTATCAATATATATATATATATATATATTGATATATATATATATATATATATTGATAAAGCCAGAGAGAGAGAGAGAGAGAGAGAGAGAGAGAGAGAGAGAGAGATTGGGGTAGAGGAACACACTCTTGTGTGTTCAGGGCTAAGAGTACTTAAGTGGCCAATCAGGCATGGTTACAGAAAAGAACAGAATGATTATATAAAAATGTGGTGCTCATTCTGGCAGTAAGAATACAATGAGTTGTGAAGGGAAAACTTTTATTTAAACAACTTGTACAGGTCAGCTGGACAGGGGATTTCGATTTGTTGGGGACATGAGGAATTTGGTAACGGGCTTGAAAGCAAAGGAAGGTTGGACCTGCAGTCTTATAAATCATGAAGTTTGTTTGTTGTTATTGTTATGGTTGCTTATTTTGGGGAGGGGGACACCCAAATACTGAAATGAAAATCAGTAAAATTATGGTGAAAAAAATAAATGTAAGAATATGCTAAAAATACTCATTTACATATTCTGTCCACCTAAAAGAATACCAAAGAAATCCTGAGGCCCACTTGAATAGTACAACTGTCAACTAGAATTCCTGAACAAAAATATAAATAACCAGTTCTTTTGATGTACTGCAATTCCAATAAAAAATTTCCAGTGTCAGCTGGGTGTGGTGGTGCATGCCTTTAATCCTAGCACTTGGGAGGCAGAGGCAGGCAGATCTTTGTGAGTTCAAGGCCAGCCTGGTCTACAGAGTGAGTTCTGGGACAGCTGGGGCTACAGGGAGACCCTGTCTCGGAACAACAAAAAAAATTTTTTTTTCCAGTGTCAAAATCATATGCCTTTAATGTTTGCATTCACCTTGCTAGTATTAATAGTCACTTGTTTTTAACTCTTTATTTTATTTTGTTAATATTTATTTATTCATGGGGCTGGAGAGATGGCCTAGTGGTTAAGAGTGCCGACCGCTCTTACAGAGGACCCGGGTTCGATCCCCAGCACCCATATGGCGGCCGAGAAGCGTCTGAAACTCCAATTCCAGGAGAACTCCAGTTCCAGGGGAATCCGACACCCTTTTCTGACCTCCGCAGCATTGCACGACACGGGTGCACAAACTTGCATGCAGACAGTACATTGATGCACATACAGAAATAAATAAAAATGCCGGGCGTGGTGGCGCACGCCTTTAAAAAAATTAAAAAAATATTTATTTATTCATTTATTCATTTATTTATTTGATCTTTTTGGAACAGGGTCACTCTATATCCCCACTGGCCTGGAACTCACTTTGTAAACCAGAGTGGCCTTGAACTCATATAGATCTGCTTGCCTCTGACTCCCTAGTGCTGAGATTAAAGGTGTGTACCACCATGGCTAGCTATCTAACTCTGTTTTAAACCAATAATACTTTGGGATGTGTTTGTTTGTTTTCCATTGCAAAGAGACATGCATAGCATGCTATAGGGTTAATTGAAACTTATGCTTGACTTTGGATTTGTTGTGGAATCTGCTGACTAGGATGTGAGCATCCAAGATTCAATTCTTTCCCCTTAATTTGAATGTCAGTACTCTAACCAGTCTTATTTACTTATTCATTCATTCATTCATTCATTCATTCATTCATGTTGGGATAGCACAGTTGTCCGTATTCCACATATTCTCCTGCTCTTTCTTAAGTGGTTGTGTTAAGCTTGTGGCTAGGAAATGCTATGCATGCCAAAGGGGCTGAAACAGCCAAGAGAACCTATGAATTCTAGACTGCCGTGGACACTGATGTTCCTAAAGGGTCTCTTCACATGCTTTTTATCATCCCGTGTCTCTCCTACTTATATAAATGTCTTCCACATCAGAAAAGTTCCTTTGTTCTCATTTTAAAGGTGTCTCTGGCTTTTATTATTAGAACATAATCCTGTAGTTAAACATTGCAAGCACTGCATTAAAACTCCCATGGTTTCTTTTCTGTTCATTCCCTTGCTTTTGGTAGCAACTTGATGATGTCTTTTATCCCCCTGAGTTAAGTTCTGAAGTGTGTTTGGCTTTGCCTGAGATTTCTGACATTCAATTCCCTAAAGCTGACATGTAATGGATCATATTTATCCAGGTGAAAAAGCTGTTCCTTTGGTACAGGTTGAGTTCCTCTTTCTCAATTATAAGCTAATCAAATAAATATTCAGTAGTGCTTGATTTGAATACATAACAACTCTGGGATAGCAGAAAGTAAAATTGACTGTTTCTAAGCTGAGTAGCCAGTTGCTTAAAGGGAAGTTTTCTGAGAGGGAAAAAAAAAAAAAGAAAGAAAACAAACAAGATTAATTTATAATTTGATGATTATTTTTCCTGAAAATTGAGGGCTGTGAAGTGAAGCTATTTTCTTTGCTTTTAATTTTTAGAACCTAATAAAGCATCTTCCTGATCAAGAGCAGTTGAATTCATTGTCCCAGTTCAAGAATGACAATAACAACTTACGTGAACCTGAGCAGTTTGCTGTTACGGTAAGTGCTGCTTGTCCATAGTAACTCTGCTGAGGGGAGTTTTATTCTGTGCAAAACAAGAGAAAGAAAATAGGAAGCTTTTCAGTATCATCTTGCTTTTTTAAACCTAAGAATATTTGTGACAACTTGTCTGGATTTAATGTATTGAAACCTATACTTACATGAATTCTAAGGGGTTCTCAAAGTATATATGTATTTTTTTCTGCATTCATTATGTCAAATTGTAAAATTAAAACAGCACTTCAAATGAATATAGTATATTTGTGATTTATATCTAGAACTGTTTATTATAACATATGACAAAAGTTGCTTTAATTTCTCATTTTAATCACTCACTTCATCTTGTTTTGACTCTGAAATTAGAACTATAGTGTTCTCTTGGACAATGATAGTGAGAAATTAATTCATTTAAATAATACCATCAGCATTCTAATAATGATCTTGTTCTACCTTAATATTTTTTGTAGCTGTGTTCTACAGAGGTGCAAAGACTTGTTAATCCTATAGTTTAGCGGTGTTACAGCTTAGAGTTAAGATTTTTCTTTTTAAATCAAGCTCTTATCTCCTAGCATGAAGTAAACCTTTTTAGATCAGTTTCAGTAGTCATCAGAATCATACTTTTTTTCCACTGTTGTTTCTTTTCTTTCTAATTTTAAAGGCCTACTTTATGTAGCAATGCAAGTTTGATACTAAAAAATACTGTAATAGAATGATTTGATAATAGTTTTCTAAATGAGTCAACAAGGTATATACATACATTCAGTGACTGGTCATGTCTAATTCCCATTGAACTAATGGTCAGTGAGATTCAAAAGAAAACCCAGCTTTTGCAATTACTGTCTTAAAGGAATAGTACATGTTGGGTTCTTTGGAAGGCATATATGATTAATAATAATAAAGTAGTGATTTTTTATTTTTTATTATTTTTAAATTTTATTTATTTTTTATGTGTATGAATGTACTGTCTGCATGTAGGTTGGTGCACTCATGTCATGCAGTGCCGTGGAGGTCAGAAGAGGGTGTCGGATTCCCCTGGAACTGGAGTTAAAGACGGTTCTCAGCCACCATGTGGGTACTGTGGATCGAACCCGGCTCCTCTGCAAGAGCAGTCAGTGCTCTTAACCTCTAGGCCATCTCTCCAGCCTGTAATTTTTTTTAAAGATTATTTTTTTGCTTGGATTTTTAGGTATAGTGATCCCCCCTGTATTAGGCTTTTTGCTTTGGCTATTCCTGGTCTTTTGTTTTTCCATATGAATTTAAGGATTTTTTTTCCAAGCCTGTGAATAAACTCACAAGGATTTTAATTGGGATTACATATTCAATGTAATTTGGGTAGAATGGACATTTTTACTTTATTAATTTTTCCAGTCCATGAGAATGGGAGGTCTTTCCATCTTCTGATGTCGATGTCTGCTCCAATCTCCTTATTCAGGAGTTTCAAATTTTTGTTGTAGAGATCTTTGGTGTATTTGGTTAGGTTTGTTCCTATATATTGATTGATTGACTGACTGATTGATTGGTTGATTTTGAGGTTACTGTGAGTAGGAAGGTCTCCTTTTCCTTCTCCACTTGCTTGTTGGTGTAAAGAAAGGCTACTGATTTTTCTAGGTTAATTTTGTATCCCGACACTTTAATGAAACTCTTAATTGTTTCTAGGAGTTTTCTGGTGGAGTTTTTAGCATCCCTTAGGTAAACTATCATATCATCTGCAAAGAGGGGTAGTTTGACTTCCTCTTTTCTAATTAGTACTCCTTTAATTTCCCTTTCTTGCCTTATTGCCCTAGCAAGTGTTTCAAGCACTATATTGAAGTGGAGTGGTGATATGGTATAGCCTTGCCTTGTTCTGCCTTTAAGGGGAATGCTTCTAATTTTTCTCCATTTAGGATGATGTTGGCTGTGGGTTTATTGTATATGGCATTTATTATGTTGAGGAATGTTCCCTCCAGTCCAATTCCTTCTAGCACTTTAAACATGAAGGCATGCTGGATTTTGTCAAAGGCTTTTTCTGTGTCAATTGAGATGATTATGTTGTTTTTGTCTTTTGGTCCATTTATGTGTTTTATGTTATTTATTGATTTACATTATATTTAACCATCCCTTCCTCTCTGGTATGAATCCAACTTGGTGATGATGGGTGATCTTTTTGATGTGGGTCTGTATGTGGTTTGCAAGCATTTTGTTGAGAATTTTTGCATCTATTTTCTTTTTTTTATGTCAGCTTGTGATTTCATTTTTTTTATTTTTATTTTTATTGATGCTTTGTGTGTTTCATACATCATTTTCCAATTCAGTTCAGGCATATTTCCCTTTCCCTTCACCCCCCATCCCACCCCACCCCATCCCAGATCATGCATTCTGCCATAACTGTCCTGCATCTTTCTCTCAGTTTTATTTTTCATTTTTTAGCAATAAGTGATAATTTATGAGTAAAAGCATCCCTCATGTAAAACCAATTTGCAGGCTGTTATGCCCAAACCCCCATGGCCCCACATGAGATGGGTCTATAGTTTTCTTTTTTGGTTGTATCTTTGCCTGGTTTTGGTATTAGAGTGATGTTGGTTTCTTAGAAGGAATTTGGGAGATTTCCCTCTGCTTGTATCCTTCTGAACAGTTTGAGTAATGATGGTTGTAAGTCCACTTTAAATGTCTAATAGAATTCTTCCATGAAACCATCTGGGCCTTGGCTCTTTTTAGTTGGGAGATTTCTTATTACATTTTCAATTTCTTCATATTTTATGGATCTGTTTAAGATGTCAGTCTCTTCTTGGTTAAGCTTTGGTGATTTCAGGATTTCAGATATTCATCCATTTCTCTTAGGTTTTCAAATTTAGTAGACTATAGGTTTTTGAAGTATTCCCATATGATTGTCTGGATCTTTTCTATATCTGTTGTGATGTTTCCCTTTTCATCACAGATTCTATTGATTTGGAGTTGCTCTTTCTTTCTTCTGGTTAATTGGGCCAGAGGTCTATCTATCTTGTTGATCCTTTCAAAGAACCAGCTTTTGGATTCATTGATTCTTTGTATTATTTTCTTTGTTTCTACTTCATTAATTTCTGCTCTGATTTTTGTCATTTCTTCCTGTCTATTGGTCTTCGGGTTCATTTGTTATTGTCATTCAAGAGGTTTTAGCAGTAGTGTTATTTCATTTACTTGTGCTCTTTCTGTTTTTTTTGTTTGTTTTGTTTTGTTTTGTTTGTTTGTTTGTTTTGCTCTAGCAAGTGTTTCCAGCACTATATTGAGAAGGAGTGGAGATAGTGGGCAGCCTTGTTGCATTCCTGACTTTAAGGGGAATGCTTCTAGTTTTTCCTCATTTAGAATGATGTTGGCTGTGGGTTTTTTGTATATGGCTTTAATTATGTTGAAGAATGTTCCCTTCAGTCCCTCTAGGACTTTAAACATGAAGGTAAGTTCATTTTTATGTACAGATAATACCTGGAATGTTCCAGCCTTTTCTTTTTTTGCCTTTTTGAGACAGAATGTCTCCCTGTAGCCTCAGCCCCAGCTGACCTCGAACTCAGAATTCTCTATGTTGACCAGGCTGTCTTCATTCTCACAGAGATCTGCCTTCCTCTGCCTTCAAAGTGGTGGCATTAAAGGCTAGTCTTCTAGCTAGTTTTGAACTACAGAATTAAACTGCAATGTTATTAACTTGGGTCCTAGAACTTGCTGGTATTTTTTACTAGTTTTTTGTAGGTGAAAATCTTTATGTTGGATGTTTTCTAGCAGATACTGTTATGTGAAAAAAATACTTCAAATAATTGGAACACTCTTGTGGAATGCTAAGGAATGAAGGGTCCTGGTAAAATATTTTAGAATGGTCTCTGAGGTGACTGTTCTTGTGTCTTATTGAATTGGTTCATTATGAATATGAACAATTTCCATGATGATTTTGTTACCTTAGATTCTGACAGAGGACATTGGATATTGCTTGCTTTACTGACTTTGAAATATTCTGGTCCATAGGCTATGATAAAAAAAATAATTCTGTAAGAAATTAGTTTTGGGCTGGAGAGATGGCCTAGCGGTTAAGAGTGCCGACTGCTCTTGCAGAGGACCCGGGTTCGATCAACAGCACCCACATGGCAGCTAAGAACCGTCCGTAACTCCAATTCCAGGAGAACTCCAGTTCCAGGGGATTCCGACACCCTCTTCTGACCTCCGCGGCATTGCACGACACGGGTGCACAAACCTACATGTAGACAGGACATTCGTACACATAAATAAAAATAAATAAAAAATTAAAAAAAAAAGAAATTAGTTTCTATCTGGGAGGCAATGCTGTCCCATTTTATTCAGCTTATTTTCTATTCACTGATTAAGAAATGAAAACATATTTCTTAGAAACTACCAACAATGGAATCACTCGCGTATATTTTCTCTTAGATTTCTCCCATCCTTCATCCATAAACCCAAAACATTGCCTACGCACTAAAGCTTGGTTTCCATTTGGTACAACCTGACTTGAGTTGTCTGAGTACATATATTTGCAGGGTTTCTTTGATCAATAAACCATTAGGTAAAATCACTATGTTCACAGTGGCATGATTTTAACTGTGTGAAAATGATTTATGTAAATATTCAACAGGATCAGAAGATTAACTGAAGTTTGGAAAGTGGCCTAAAAATTTGCATTTGATGCTTGGTGTACTAGACTCCCTTTGATTAAATTTCCGTGTTTTTAAGTATTTGTCTCCATATTTTTTTAATTCTGCTAATCTCCCTGTTCTTCAAAGGAATCAAACATTTATAGCAAGATTTAATCACACAAATGTCCTATTTGTATAATGTGTTTTGATCTGCTACCATTTGGTGTCACTATAGGGCAGGGCTTTTAAACTTTGTGTAGGAAAGGCCTCTTTTATTATTTTTATTGTAAAAACATTATATAAATTTCATGTGTGTATCTTGCTCTATTAGAAATGCTGTTTTTAAATAGGCCATAGCATTTGTATTGGATAATAATCAAATAACATATCAATATTGAATGCAATGCAAATGTTCCTTTATTGCCCCTCCCCCACCCCATTTTATGCTAATTGTCACCCTAACATTGGGCTTCTTCTTCTGTAACTTTGCATTTGCTATCTGTTACTGTTTATATGAACATTTTCTTTTTTCTAAATTTTTTTAATTTTATTTATTTCTGTATGTGTATGAATGTACTGTCTGCATGCAGGTCTGTGCACCCGTGTCGTGCAATGCCGCGGAGGTCAGAAGAGGGTGTCGGATTCCCCTGGAACTGGAGTTCTCCTGGAATTGGAGTTTCGGACGGCTCTTGGCCGCCATGTGGGTGCTGGGGACCGAACCCGGGTCCTCTGCAAGAGCGGTCGGCGCTCTTAACCGCTAGGCCATCTCTCCAGCCCCTATATGAACATTTTCAAAAGGGCCTTCAGCCAAAACTTTTTTTAACTATAAATTTTTGAGTTTTTTTTCCATGCAAGAGTTTTTCATCTCTTGTGGTAGAATTTCATATCCCATATTATGCCTTTAATTATTCACCTCATTAAGGATAGATATTTGCCATCACCTAGCATTCCATTGAAAAATGAATCTGTGGGGGGGGGTCTCTTAGATTGACCCTATGAATGGGGGATACCCCAGTTGCCACACTCAACGTCCCTTTTCAGCATGGAAGAAGTCAAAGTGGTTGACATCCTGATTCCCTTCTGTCGAGTAGGGTGACTCTTTTCAGAGGGTAACATAATTAAATGGGAGGTAGAAAATGATTAGGCAGTTTAGGGTTGAGACAACCCCCCTCCCCAAATTAATCAGACTCTTTCTCAGCCGAGAATTCGAGGCTTCCTGGACTAGCCAGTAAACACATATCCTTCTGGTAGCCCAGAAAGAGCAGGAAAAGAAGAAAGAAAAGAAAGAGAGAAAGGTAAAAAGCGAAGCACATACCAAGCCCAGCAGACTGATTCTTTATTTCACCAGAATAAGAAATTCCTCCCCCTTTCTTTCTTGTTCTTGTTGCTTTCTTTTGTTCTTGTCATTTTGTATTGTTTCCGTTTTCCTGTGAAAATAAAATAAAATTAATTAAAATAACAAATATGTCTCAAAAAAATGAATCTGCAGTTATCTTTGTGTACTCTTTTTAAAGTTCTTATCTGACAGTAGTTAGCACTGTGGTCTGACTTTAAGTCCTAGCTCTTCCTCTCACTAACTGTATGATGCTAAGTACTTAGTTGTTCATTTCTCCACTTTTTATAAAATGGGATACCATGAGCTTCTTATTCCTTCTGTAACAAATCACCCTAGTCGAAGCAGCTTTAAAACTTCCAGGTATATCACTTCATAACTTTGGGTGCAGATCAGAATTCCGAGTGGCATAGCTATACTTGTATCTAGGGCCTTTCCACTTGCAGAAGTGGCCCGCATTCCTTGGCCCCACTTTTAACTTTTGCTTCTGTCACCGTTAGTCCTCCTGTGATCCTCCCCCTTCCCTGTTCCAAGAACTTTGTGATGATGTTGGATTTGTAAGAATCCTTAGCACATTTGTAAAGTCCTTTGTATTTTTTGCCTTATAAGGGCACATATTCAATGTTTTGGTGATTAAGATATCTTTGGAGTACCATTATTCTGCATACCATAGAGACAAGAATAGTTCTACCTCCATTACATTGTTAATATAAACTTGTTAAATAAATTTATGTAGTATGTATTTCATTGTTCAAGCCCATTCATTATGACAGGATTAATGTATTTATACTATTGTTTCTCCAGCAAACCGTCCCAGAATCTGAAATGCTAAGTTGAAAGGGAATTTTTACCTTGTTTGGGATTTTTGTTGTTCCTATTGTTTGCTCTTAAACTAAAAGCAGGCTTTAGGGAGTCCAGTCTGTTGGTGAGCTCGTGATCCTCCCTTGAGGATCAATCTCTAGAGTGCCAGGATTGCAGGTATGTGTCACCATTCCTAGCTGACAGTGTTCATTTTTATACTTTCTGCTGAATGGACTTTCTAAGAGGCATGTGACTACATTTCTACATGAATTATGTAAGTGGGGACTATTTTTCTTGCATTAAGACCCATGGTTAATATTTTTCTTTTCCTTCTTGAGGTTCTTAAATTTCATGTTATTTAATGGGATTGGAGCAGATATTAGATGTGTATTGGGTGTTTGTATTTCTTAGAGTTGACTGCTAGTATCATTTGATTATTTTTCTATGTATTGCTTTTCCCTGTGGTTCATAGGACCTCCTTATGTAACTACATTTTTTCCTTTGGAAATATTTTCAGTTTTCTCAATGCTTTCCCTTGTCTACATTTTTATTTATGATGTCTCTCTACCTTTCATTTTTGAAGGAAATTGAGCTGGATGTGTGCCCCACACCTGAAGTCCCAGAACTTGTGTTTCAGAAGGTGAAGGGATGGCATAAATTTGAGGCCAGCCTGGGCTACATATTAAATATTAGACCAGCCTTGATGGACTATGTTACAAGATCCTGTTTCTTTTTTTTTTTTTCTTTTTCCTGATCAGATACACAGTTTCTAAACAGGATGGATGGATGAATGGATGGATGGAGGATGGATGGATGCAAATAGAGAAATCAAAGTGAATTGTAATAAATAATAGGTATAGAGACCCAATGGGTGCTTTGCATGTATTAGGAGCACAGAAAGCAGTAATTAGTTGGTAGTTCTTTAATATGGGAAATCTCATAAAAATATAGAGAAAAAGTGAAATTCCACTCTTCTCAGATTCTCTAAATCCCTTTTCTTTACTCCCAAGACCTTCACAGTGATGTCTAAAATTCCTATTTTGGCAGTAGGCTGTTTTAAGTATGTCATTGAGCTGTAATTGATAGATCCTAAATGACATATGTTTATCATACAAATAATTTAGTAATCTGGTCATATAGGCAGTCCCAGTCTTGACAGTGAACATACATATCCCCCATCTGTTTCCTCAACCCTCTCTATACTCTCTGCTTTCTGCTGTATTATATCTTTATAGGAATTCATTCCTGTCATCCCTTGCCAGCTCAGATCTTAACCTTGTTGTCTGCGACATCTTTACCATACAATCTGTCACCCTCTGAAAGTACCACACATGGGATTGCCAGTATGTTTTCCTTTCCTTTCTGTACCCTTTGAGGCATTCTCCCTGGAAGATGTCCCTTACCATTTCTATTTCTTGACACAATTTCAGTGTCTTCCTTGTCGATACTAATACCTGGTGCAGATTTCTAAATGCATCTTATTACATGAGATTCTATGTGTTATTTAACAAGTCAAAGTCTTCATTTACGCTCTGCACACTGTTAGGTTACTGTATGTCATCGTTCTATGGTACATCTTTTAGCACATACTGAACAATTGCTAATGATTAAATGAAGCCATAAGTACAAGAGGAAGTGAACAGAAAAGATGAAAAAATACACAGAACCAACAAGATCCAAAAAATAAAATTTATTATTTCTATTACCATATTGTATTTCCTCTGTGTGTGCATGTGTGTGTATGTGTGTGTGTGCATGTGTGTGTGTGTGTGTGCGTGTGTGTGTGTGTGTGTGTGTGTGTGTGTTTGAGCATTCCACAGTGCCGTACATAATCAAGTCACACAGGAGGACTTTGTAGAGCAGATTCTCTCCTTCCACCTTTACTTGGGTTCTAGTGATTGAATTCAGGCACCAGACGTGTGGGGCAAGTGCGTTTACCTGTTGAGCTATCTTGCCATCTTCAAACACATGTTCTTTATGCTTACTGTAATAAAGGTTATTATTGAAATCATCATTCTAATTTTTGTTAAAATTGAACCATACTACATAAGGAGGTGCAGTATTCTATTGTACTCTATTTAAAAATGCTAAAGTGACCTTTTTCTTGACCTTCTGAACTCAGAAGGCCATGGTATTTCAGTAGGTAAATATTCATAATAAAACACTTTTGGTATTTAATATTTTTAAAGTATTTATTATTTTATATTGTGGTATGAGTGAATTGCTTGCATTTATGTAAGTGTACCCATGTCATGCAATGCCCATAGTGGTCAGAAGAGAGCATGAGATCCCCTCAAAGTGGAATTATATACAGTGTTTAGTTACCATGTGGGCACTGGCAATTGAACCCAGGCCCTCTGCAAGAGGAGCCAGTGCTCTTAACCACCCAGCCATCTCTCCAGCCCCAATTCAGATTTTTTAATTGTTTCTACGCATACCACTTTGGAGTTTCATGAAGATCTTTTTCTTGTTTGAATATGTAGTATATAGTCCAAAATAATGCATGAGAAACAGTATCAATTTAGCTAGGTATACTGACATTCACAAAATTATAGGTTGGTGGTTTTTTTGTTTGTTTGTTTGGTTTAGTTTAATTTGTTTTTCCTGGAATTTACTCTGTAGACCAGACTGGTTATGCTTTCACAGAGGTTTGCCTCTCTGCCTCTCTGCCTCTCTGCCTCTGCCTCTGCCTCTCAAGTGCTGGGATTAAAGGTGTGTGCTGGGCAGGTTGTTTTTATATTAAGTTCAACTTAGAATTAATTTCACTGCTTATAAGTTGAGTGCATTTATGGGTTTATTGATAATTAATTTGGGCTTTCATTGAGGGTTCCAGGGAATCAGAGTCCATTGTGGTGGGAGGCATGGCGGCCAGGGCTAGAGCAGAAAGCCGAGGTTCACATCTCCAATGAGCACAGGAAATCAAGAGAGAGCAACTGGAACCTGCAAGGCTTGTTAAACTCACTAAGCCTGCCCCCAGTGATGTACTTCCTCCAGCATGGCCACACCTTCTAAGATCTCCCAAAACAGTGCCTCCAACTGGGGACAAAATGTCTGAATACTTGAAGCCTACAGGGGCCATTCTCATTCAGACCACCACAGATGGGCTTGAATTTCACTGGTGCAATTAGATCTTGAGATCATGCTGGTAGCTGTCCTACTATCTTTTATTTATATGAGTACTTTGTCTTCTTCATTCATCAATGTTCAATCTGTAGTTTATTTATATGGGAAATAGTCATTGAATACCTACTGTGTTCTACATATAGCTCTACATTCTTAAGGTTTTATAGTAAGCATATTACTTAATTGTTTATCTTGTTTTAGTTGGGATCAATAATGTAAATAAAAATGTAATATCAATCAGTACTAACTGTTCCGTAGGAAGTGGTAGAATAAAAGTATGTATCCTCAGTATGGTTATGAAACCCTGATAAAGGAGTAGATGATTAGCAGAAGCATGTTATAGAGGCAACTACAGACAGAAACCATGATCTTAAGCGGTACGTGTCAGTGTATAACCTGGGTCTAGTTCAGAGGAGAGTAAGAGATAGTTTATTCTGTGCATATATGAGTGACTTATGGTCCAAGGATGCAAATTCTGGTTACATTGAATGACATACTTCACTATGGAAGAAGTTACAAGAACACTATAAATCAGTGCAATCACCAAATACATTGGTGAAGACATTAGGCAGACAGGTTGTAACAGTTTGGGAAAAGTATAATTTTATTTTTTTTTAATTTTTTTTTATTAATTTTATTTATTTCTGTATGTGTATGAATGTACTGTCTGCATGCAGGTCTGTGCACCCGTGTCGTGCAACGCCAGGGAGGTCAGAAGAGGGTCTCGGATTCCCCTGGAACTGGAGTTCTCCTGGAATTGGAGCTTCAGACGGTTCTCAGCCGCCATGTGGGTGCTGGGGATCGAACCTGGGTCCTCTGTAAGAGCGGTCGGCGCTCTTAACCGCTAGGCCATCTCTCCAGCCCTGGAAAAGTATAATTTTAAATGTTACAGTATTCTTAGCTTTACAGTTGGAGGACGCTAGTCATTTGCCAAGTTTAACAATATGCCTAGTAGTCATGGTAATCTTAAGTCAGATACAGAAATTGGTAGTGAATGGCTATTTAGGGGACAAAGATAATCTAAGATAATTTAACTATGAAATTGCCAAATTCTCTCCATGATCATGAGGTTGTAATTAGTCAGTAGTTTGTAGGGTTTTCAGCATAGGTAAAGCTTCTTCAGAGAACTTCAGTTTCTAGAAGCCTATGGCTAGGAGTGATGTGCAGTAACGGGCCAATAGTCCTTTCAGTACTAGTGTGAGGTAGGTGTATTTTATTGCAAGAATGCTGTTGTAGGGTTGTCAACAAAGGATTGGAATTATGAGATCAGTGTTTTCTGAGTTTCCTCACTCACCCTGGCAGGTGAGTGAGGAAACAAATTGTGGAGAGAGAAGGGTAATTGAAAGGAAGGGGGCTAATGGTTAGATTAAGATGCTGATCATAATGTCATTGTTAAGATGTGATTGAGCTGGGTGTGGTGGGGCACGCCTTTAATCCTAGCACTTGGGAGGCAGAAGCAGATGGATCTTTGTGAGTTCAAGGCCCGCCTGGTCTAAATAGTGAGCTCCAGGCCAGCTGGGACTAAAGGGAGACCCTGTTTCAAAAAGACAGACGAGAGAGAGAGAGAGAGAGAGAGAGAGAGAGAGAGAGAGAGAGAGAGATGAGTAGTGGTACTGAAAGCCATGTCGCTGGTTAGAAGTGGTTAGGTAATGGATAGTTTTGAAACTGAATTTGGGAAATAGAAAGCAGGCTGGTTCTAAGTCTATAGGAATGTACAGAGAGAAGGATGAGCTTTTCTGCTCTAGAAATGAAGGAAAGACTTGCACAAGCAACATTTTTTTTACAGTGAAGATCATTGAAAATATTTGTAATCTAGTTGGACAGGTGATTTTATTCATGTGTGATATAAGATAGGAGAGTTCAGTATCAAAGTATAAGTTTTAGAGCCAATAGCATACAGGCTACATTTAAATAGTTCGGGCCAGATGTGATCACTGAGGGAGAGGATGGAAATGCAACTCTGAGGCAGTGAGGGCCAGGTAAAATATGCAAACCTTCCTGGTTTTCCCATCTTCTCCCTGAGGAAAGCTCATCAGCAGCAAGGTTGTGTTTGTGTTTCCTGCTGTTTGCCACCTCTCTGAGGAAAATCGAAATCCCTGATCGAGGGAAATGTACAGGTGGTTTTATAATATGACACTATTGCACTTTGTTTCAAAAACTAAGCACGAGTTAGGGTAAGAGGGCTGTTTGCCATATGAAATATGTAAGTCATTAGTGACTTTTGCAAAGAAATTACCAGTCACAAGGAGATATGTCTGTGGGGATAACAAATAGCATTAAAGCGCTTTTGCCTGCAGACCCTGATCTCATGACAGAAGATGCAGCCAGCTCTAATATGTCACCATAATAAATGTATAGTGTCTGTATTATAAACTAAGATAAAGTTAAAATGCTAAAGTGTGCAGGCATATTCCTTGATAAAATATCATTTAATCAAGGGATTGAGTTCACTTAGTTTATATCTACATCAAAATAATAATGTCAAATCCTGCCATTAAATGGAAAAATCACTTACATAGTAGCAATTGTGTTCTCCGCTGAGTGGGAGGAATGTGGCATTGAGCTCCGGATGGGATCTCTTGTGAGGTTTTGTTACCCAGGTTCCCTTGAAATTAGTAGAATGCCAGCAGAATTAAATAATGCTGCAATTCTTTAATTTATTAGAACTAATAAAAACACAGCACGACCCAAATAAAACTCTTATTTCATTGTGTTGCTAACATTAGTGAGTTTTCCCCAAAGTTTGAAATCTTAACTGTAATGTTTTAATTCCTCTCCTTTTAGGTTGCAGAAAGTATAAAATCTTGCTTGCATTATGTATCACATTTGCTACATCTTCAAAAGAATTTGATGATATTGAGAAATAATAGTCAATCTCAATTTTTTAAGCATTATATGATTTTATTTTTCATTAGTGTGTGTGTGTGTGTGTGTGTGTGTGTGTGTGTGTATACCAAAGAGAGTATTGGAGCTAGACTTACATGTAGTTGTGAGTTACCTGGTGTGTGTTCTTGGGAACTGGACTCAATCCTGTGGAAGAACAGTAAGTGCTTTTAGCCTCAGTGCGATCACTCCAGCCCCAGCCCCAGCCCACAGCCTATTCTTAGCACAGGAGCCAGCGATCTGGTCTAAGAGTGTTCCATCTGTATATCCTTCAATGGCTGTCCATTTCAGAGTGAGATTGTAAGTTCTTGCAATGCTTTGCTTACGGGGGTCTGTATTTCCTCTCCCCACCTTGTTAATTTCCTGACTCATCGACTCCCGCTCCTCTTTGATATCTCAACTTTGGCTACATAGCTTCTATACTGATTTTCAGACCTACCAATCGCATTTTGCAGTATGATTCTCACGTTTCTGTTCCCCTATCATTGTTCATGTTTGGGGGCACTTGTTTCCTCCAGTTTCAGAATTTGCTCCTTCTCGCTCCTTTCCTCACTTCTTAGGTCAAGCTGTGGAAGTGTTCTCTAAAAGCCACCTTTGAAATTGCTTTTGCAGTTGCCTGAGCACTTCTTTTCTCTCTTCCTGCTATATTTTCTCCTGAGTAGCTATCATTTTCTCTTTTATTTTATTATGCTATCTGTTAGCTTATCATTCCCCCATAATATTCATCACTAGTGAATTTCTGTTGTCTTGAACAGTGCCTGGTATCTAGTAAGCATCCAGTAAATGCCTGTTAAATAGATAAATACATTTCTCGGAGGGCCTTTGTGCTTTTTTTTTCCCCAAATATTGAAAAACTATTGAGCTCTTAGTTCACTAAGGCTTGCCAGGCAACCTCATATGTTCTACATCTGGGTAAAAATTGCTTTCTCTTTTCAACTTTCTTGCTTCTCATTTCTAGATGGATTGGATAGACCTAGGTTTGAATTTTAAGTTTGTAATATTCTACCTTATAAGACTAGGTAAATTTCTTTACACCCCTCCCATTTCATTTTCTTTATTTAAAATTCCCATGAATGTAGAGGCTGTCTCATAAGGGTTGTAGGGTTTACTAAAGTACATGTGTCATGTAGACAGCCCAGTCTTGTCAGCCTCTATCAGCATCTTCGTATTGTTATTTTGAACATTCTCCTTCTGATTTGTTGTGATCCAGTTCAAGACTCACTATCTTCATCATATTTCTATGACGATAATTTTCTTGGGTGTTCTGTGGTCTGTAGCATGGTTTATGTATGTATTTGCTCCCACTACTGTCTTAGAGCCGCTCTCCTAGTGTTACAGTCAACTTCAAGTTCTGAATCCAACTTTGGTCCTTTCATCTCATCTCATCTTTGCTCTTGACCTGCGCTCAGAATTTGACCCTATTGTTACTAGGTCTACCTTCTCTGTTCTCTCTTCTTGTTCCCTTGTGCTTTGTGTCTGGCTTCCTCCTGGTTTTTGTTCCTTCCCAGTTCTTCTTTAAGGAAAATACTCAGATTTTTCCTTTACTACTTTTTTTCATATACCTTATTTTTTTCACAATTTTCAAAAAAATTTATGTGGATGAGTTGTTGCCTTCATGTTTATATGTGCACCAAGTGTATGCCTGGTGCCCAGGAAGGCCAAGGTTACTACTGGGTCCCCTGGACCTAGAGTTACAGATATTTACGTTCCGCCCATGTGGAAGCCAGGTCCACTGGAAGAACAGTAAGCACTATTAACCAATGAGCTATCTTTTAGCCCCTTTTCAGAATGTTTTTATCCATCCCAGAATAACTAATAACAAAACTAATAATTGTTTTTAAGCAGTTTTTGGGATCTTCTATATTGTCTCACTTGGTTTTTGAACATGTAGTGTGCTCTTATCAGAAAGATGATTTGGAGATTGACCTAATGGTGAATACTGACCTTTGCTTTTCAGTTATGATTAATTTGCATGACTTTCAGATCTCATATTGAGACATATTGCTGGGAGTGTCCTTCATAGGAATGGCCTTCTAGAGTGTGGTTTATTTTACTAAAATTCTAATCAGTTTGAACTTCTCTTCTAATACTAGTTCTCTTGCCTGTTGGAACCAGAAATACATGTTAAAATTGTTGCCTTCTGGGGCTGGAGAGATAGCCTAGCTGTTAAGAGTGCCGACCGCTCTTACAGAGGACCTGGGTTCGATCCCCAGCACCCACATGGTAGCCGAGAACAGTCTGAAACTCCAATTCCAGGAGAACTCCAGTTCCAGGGGAATCCAACACCCTCTTCTGACCTCCTCAGCATTGCACGACACGGGTGCACAAACTTGCATGCAGACAGTACATTCATACACACACAGAAATAAATAAAATTAATAAAAAGTAATTTAAAAATTGTTGCCTTCTGATTGAATATCTCCAACTGAGGACCTCAGCTTTAGATAACTGAAACTGAGATCATGCAGTTGAATATGTAACTACTTAATGGTAGTAGTTATTTTTGTTCAGAGATAAACCAAAATGAATTTTTAAAAATCACTCCAAATTTGTTCAACAATGTGAAATACTACAGAACAGTGGCCTTCCATTTGACAAACATTTCGGGGCATAAGTTGAAAAACATACTCAGAATTGATTTCGTGATCACTGGAGCTTGCTAGTCAGCCAGCCTGCCTAGTAGAAAAGTGGCAAGCTCCAGGTTCTGAGAGAGGCTTTGTGTCAAGGGAATGTGACAGAGATCAGTGCAGAAAGATATTCAGTGTCCTCTGAACTCCTTGCAAATGTACGTGCATACATGTGTATACACCACAGCACCCACACCACACGGGGGGGAGGGGGGAGACACAGGGGAGAGACTGAGAGACAGAGAGGAGAAAGAGAGACAGAGGGGAGGGAAAAAGAGGGAGAGAGAGGCAGAGAGGGGGTAGAGAACTGAAACTCTTAGGAATATCTGAGAACCCTCACACTCTATAAGCAAGAAAAGGATTTCATCAGATTATTTCTGTTTCCAAATATTTGTATTATGTTTTTCCCACTGTATTTTGTTATTTCTAAGAACAGCTCTCTTGTTTTATTGGCAAGGACATTGATATATACAAGTGAGAATAAAATCATGCAAAGGGAATAATTTTAAAGATAGGCTTTATGTTGTATTTTTGTGACCTGTCTTGATCCTGTTTTCCTTTGTGAAGTCCAAAATTGCAATCAATTTCTTTCCTCAGTGATAACAGCCCAAATGGGAATAGAATTCTCTGTCCTACCTTGAATAGCCTGATGGAGGGACTGCCTTGTCTGGTGCACTGCTCTTTTTTCCTATTTTCAGACCCCATATTTATAAATAAACTGGCATTCCAGGGCTAAGCACTTCAAAACTTCTCTGGATACCCATTATCAATTGTGTAGGTTTGTTTAATTGTGGCCCTTGGAACACAGCTTGCTGTTACTTTGGCCCCATATTAATTGGATTCATTATAATACTTGTCTGAGATTTTTGGCTCCATATTCTTTGTTTTGCTTATATTTTTATTTTATATTGAATTGTATGTTTCGTTAAGCATCCTTATCTTCCATACCAGACTCTGCTCTTTTGAACAGACGGACGTGTTTGTTTTCTCTTCTCTAACCTTGGGCCAAGCTTCCTACCCTGCAACTCAGCTCTTATCCATTATTGCTGCTATTTTTCTCTCTTTTCCAAGGGTGTCAATTTTATATCCAAGTTATTATCCAGATATTATCTTTATTTGGAGAAAGGAATGTGGAATGCTCAAAGTGATTTTTTTCTTTCTTTAGTGAAATGCTAACATTAGCTTATTTACCACCAATATCACCATTACCAAATCATTTTTCTCTGTATTTCTCCAAATTATTATCTTTTGAAATAAATCTAAGCATTTGTTCAAATGTATGTCTTCTAAGACATTCTTTTTTGAGTGTTAGTATTATTTGCCGGGCGTGGTGGCGCAGGCCTTTAATCCTAGCACTTGGGAGGCTGAGGCAGGCGGATCTTTGTGAGTTCAAGGCCAGCCTGGTCTACAGAGTGAGTCCAGGACAGCTGGGACTACAGGGAGACCCTGTCTTGAAAAGACCAAAAATATATATATATATAATTTATGTTTATCCATTAGTTATTCAGGACAGTATACATTTTAAGAGTTAGCATAATTTATGGTTTTAAAATGAAACTGACTGGACAATGTTTCCAGTCTTCTTGTTCATGAATGCCACATTGTGCATCTATTTTATCAGGGTTCCTTTGTAAGTACCCATGTTTGGACCAAGTAGTCACAGTGTAGCACCTAAACCATTCAGAAAGTCTGGTAGTGTATCTCTAAAAATTCAAGTGTACAGCAGTGTTACATGATGAGAGTTCTTGATACTGTATTTACTTTGTCTAAATTCTTGCCCAGAATTCCATAAAGACATTTCCATTTTGAATGGTAATTAAAAGAAAAGTAGATGGGTTTTTCATGTGTGCTCATTTGTGTGTGAGAGCATGTATGTGTTTCATGCAGATGTGTGAGAGCATGTCTTTGTGTCATGCAGCTGTGAGAGAGCACATGTGTATCATCCAGCTGTGGGAGAGCACATGTGTGTACGTTTCATGCAGCTGTAAGAGAGGACAGGACATGGGTGTCATGAAGCTGTGTGAGAGCATGTGTGTATGTTTCATGCAGCTGTATCAGAGCATGTATGTTTGTGTCATGCAGTTGTGTGAGAGTATGTTTCATGCAGCTGTGGGAGAGCACATGCGTGTGTGTCATGTAGCTGTGGGAGGGCACATGTGTGTGTGTGTCATGTAGCTGTGGGAGAGCATGTGTGTGTGTCATGTAGCTGTGGGAGAGCACATGTGTGTGTCATGTAGCTGTGGGAGAGCACATGTGTTTGTCATGTAGCTGTGGGAGAGCATGTGTGTGTGTCATGCAGCTGTGGGAGAGAATGTGTGTGTGTGTCATGTAGTTGTGGGAGAGTGTGCGTGTGTCATCCAGCTGTGGGAGAGCATGTGTGTGTGTCATGCTGCTGTGGGAGAGTGTGTGTGTGTGTGTGTGTGTGTGTCATGCATCTGTGGGAGAGTGTGTGTGTGTGTCTTGTAGCTGTGGGAGAGCATGTGTGTGTGTCATGCAGCTGTGGGAGAGCATGTGTGTGTGTCATGTAGCTGTGGGAGGGCACATGTGTGTGTGTGTCTTGTAGCTGTGGGAGAACATGTGTGTGTGTCATGTAACTGTGGGAGAGAATATGTGTGTGTGTGTGTGTATGTGATGTAGCTGTGGGAGAGTGTGTGTGTGTGTATGTAGCTGTGGGAGAGCATGTGTGTGTGTGTCATGTAGCTGTGGGAGGGCACATGTGTGTGTGTGTCTTGTAGCTGTGGGAGAGCATGTGTGTGTGTCATGTAGCTGTGGGAGAGAATATGTGTGTGTGTGTGTGTGTGTGTGATGTAGCTGTGGGAGAGTGTGTGNGTCTTGTAGCTGTGGGAGAGCATGTGTGTGTGTCATGTAGCTGTGGGAGAGAATATGTGTGTGTGTGTGTGTGTGTGTGATGTAGCTGTGGGAGAGTGTGTGTGTGTGTCATGCAGCTGTGGGAGAGCATGTGTGTGTGTCATGTAGCTGTGGGAGAGAATGTGTGTGTGTCATGTAGCTGTGGGAGAGTGTGTGTGTGTGTGTCATGCAGCTGTGGGAGAGCAGGTGTGTGTGTGTCATGTAGCTGTGGGAGAGCATGTGTGTGTGTGTCATGTAGCTGTGGGAGAGCATGTGTGTGTGTGTCATGTAGCTGTGGGAGGGCACATGTGTGTGTGTCATGTAGCTGTGGGAGAGCACATGTGTGTGTGTCATGTAGCTGTGGGAGAGAGAGTGTGTGTGTGTGTGTGTGTGTGCGCGTGTGTGATGCAGCTCTGTGTAGATGGAGGGTAGAGGACAACCACTTGATTTTATTTCTCAGGAGCTGTCGGCCTACTTTTTTCTTCCTCCTCCTGTTCCTTCCCTCCTCCTTCTTCCCATTATTCTGCTCTCCTCCCCTTTTCTTCTTGACACTGTCTTTCATCGACCAATTCTGGCTGGTGAGCCCCAAGGATCCACCTGATTTTATTTGCCTAGGTCTTGGTTTGCAAATATGTCTCACTACAGCTGGTTTGGTTTTTTTTTGGGGGGGGTTGTTTTGTTTTTTAAACACGGTTGTATTCTAGTCCGCATGCTTACGAGGTAGGCACTTTACTTGCTGAGCTATTTCCCTCACCCCAATTCAGCTTCTGAAATATTTTCCCTTATTGCTAAACTGATGTGTTCCTCCACTATTCTTCCTGAGCTTTTGTTTCGCCCTGTATTTCTTTGCTTTCTTTTTTTAAATTTATTATTTTTTATGTGTATGAGTGTATTGCCAGCACCTATGTTGTACAATGCTTATAGATTCCAAAGAGGGAGTCCGATGGTTATTAGTGCCTTGTGGGTGCTGGAGACTGAACCTGAGTCCTCTGCAAGAGCAGCCAGTGCTCTTAACTGGTGAGCTGTCTCTCCAGCCCCCTGACTGGATTTCTTATTACTTCTTTGGAATTATCCATGGTTGTACTGCTAGCTACATTCAAAACGTACAGTTAACTGATGTTTCCTTGTTCTTTCTTCCTTAAAATCTGGCTTGAATCTGTGTTGTTGTACCTATGCAGTTCATCCATTCTCTAAGTATTGGCATTGCTATGTCATTCTTCTTGACTTCCAGACCCAGGGTCTGACTCCATAGTCATCTTCACAAACCACTAGCCCTCCTTCCTTATGGAGGGACAGAGATGTTGCTTGAGGACTTAGTTATTCCAGAGCCTTAATTTAAATACTCCCAAATGGATCCCGCCAAAGTGTTGTCATGAATGGATGCTTGAACTAAACACTGTGAATTTCTGGAAAGCCTTGGATTTCTTTGTAGAAGTCTGGAAATTAATTTTATTTGTCATACTGTGGAAGTGGCATGAAAGTATAATCAAGACTAAGAAAAATAGCAAGGTGTCATTTTAGCAAAGCTATGCCTGAAATAAAAGTGAAGTCTCATGATTTTAATATGGTGGCTCAGAAAAAGAGCAAGGTGTTATAAAATTACACAAAAAGTAAAAAAGAGGGAATCATTTAAGAGTATTTTGAGTGGTTACTGTTTGGAAAATATGAGCAAATTAGCAAACATCACAGGAATAAGCTCTCTCTTTTTTTTTTTTTTTTTTTTTTTTTTTTTTTTTTTTTTTCTTTTTGAGACAGGGTCTCCCTGTAGCCCCAGCTGTCCTGGAACTCGCTCTGTAGACCAGGCTGGTCTTGAACTCACAAAGATCTGCCTGCCTCTGCCTCCTGAGTGCTAGAATTAAAGGCGTGGGCCACCACTCCCAGCTAGGAATATCTCTTACTGATTACTTTTCTCCCCCTGTTCCTGCCTCAGCCTCCTCAAAATGCTATTGAGAACTTGATCGTTTGTTGGTGGAATAGTTTTCATACCTAGGGATCAAAGGGTTAGCGGCTGGAACTCCACTCTGTGAACTGACTGGCTTGTTCAGGGTTTTGTTTAGATCCTAACTCCATCTCAAGGCTTCTTTTACTTTGTGATTAACTTTTACTTTACTCACTCATCAGTCTTGAATATGTAATTACTTAACCACTTGCAGATGGCTTTAGCCAAAGTGACACTTGAATGGTAGGATATTTACAGTATTTCAATGATTTTTCCAAATCTTTCCAGTTCAGTAGATTCTAAAAACTGTACTGGGATTGCAATTTTTCTGGCATATTTGTTTCATCAATGTCAGTGAAATGTCAGTGACAAGCCAAGCTTAAAGTAAAACACGACTCATTTGTTTGTTTAAAGGGAGGGTCTTGCTGTGTATCCCAGGCTGGTCCTGAACTATATGTCCTGCAGCCTTAGTTTTTAGAATCCTTGGATTCCAGGTATAGATCACTATACCCAGCTAGAATTTGGTTATTTTCCTTACAACAGTGTTGTTAGGAAAAGATCTAACCTCAGTAATGGTGACACTCTGCAATTCAGCATGATCATATATATTGTATTTACTGTATGTTATCAATGATATTTCAGAAATTTATTTCATTTTGTATTAAGAAAGCCACTGCAGCTTTATTTTTATTAGTGAACACCTGGTCTTCTTTTCAATCCTTTTCCTTAACCTATCATTCTTATAGACAGCATATCGATTGAGTCTGGTTTTGTTTGTTTTTGTTTTGTGATATATGTTCATATATGTTAGCCAAGTGCTGGTCTATAGTGCCTACATCTTCACCTGAATCATGCTTATTATCCATTCTAACATTTTTGCGTTTAATTTAACCATAAGGTGAAGCTGTTTTAAAACGGTCTACAGCCTAGTTATGGGAGATATTCTTTCTCTCTCTCTCTCAAAAATTGTATAATACATGGTTTAGATATTTTTATTCAGTCATACTTGGATCTGTCATCTGTTTTATTATTCATATCCTCTGTTTTGTCCCTTTCAGTTCATATCCCTTTCAGTTCCTTTTAGTGCTTACATTTTTTTTTAATTAACTTTGTTTTGCTATATTATTGGTTGCTTTAGGGTTTGGAGTATACTTTTTACATGTATGTATGTATGTATGTATGTATGTATGTATGTATTTATGCATGTGCCATGGTCATAGGATAACCTGCAGGAGTTGGTTGTCTCCTTCCACCCTGTGGGTTCCAACTGTCAGGTTTGGCAGCAAGTGCCTTTACCCACTGAGCCATCTCACTGGTCCTGGAATATTTATTTATTTATTTTTATTTTTTATTTTTTTGGCCTTTTTCAAGACAGGGTCTCCTTGTAGCCCCAGCTGTCCTGGAACTCACTCTTATTATATTTATTTTTAAAAGGATATTTTAAATCTCATTGTAAAAAAAAAAAAAGTCCCCTATTTCTAGCCAAGAACAACAGTACATGCTTGTCATCACAGAATTTAGGAGGTAGAGGCAAGAGGATCCAGTGTTCAGGGCCAGCCTTGGCAACATAAAAGGCTTAAGGCCAGCTGAAGCTCCTTGAAACTCTGTCTCTTAAACAAACTAATAAACTCCATTTTTTACTCGCCTATATTCCATTTCTGGTGTTCTGTTTATAATCATTTCCCTCCTTCAACAATTTCTTTTGACTATTTATTCTGGTGTTCTATTTATCTATTCTAGATTCTAGAATAGATCTTCTAGGATTCTTTCCAGTTTCCTTTTGTTCTTTTAGTTCTTTATTACATCATAATTTCAAAGATGACCTAGTTGCTAGTTTTCTGCCTCATCTTTCACCAGTGTCTTCCTTGCCGCTGTTTCAGCCATCTCCAGTTTTTTGTCACCAGTCCAGACTTCTTTTTATTCTCATTGTTTCCTGTTCTTGGGCTCAAATCTCAAGTCCTAATAAAACTACTCATTATAATGGTGCCTCGTGTCTTCATTCTTTACCTACATTACCCCAGTTTTCATTTACTCAGAGCACCAAAAGCCATCCTTCATTTCCTATGGTGGCAGTCAGTCTTGTGTTTCTATTTGCTCTATGTGCCTTTTGAACTCAAAGTTTTAGCAGTGATTTCTGTAACTTCATTCCTACAGAAAATTACTTTTAACATTTGAAGATTAAACTTGGTGTTAGTAATACATACAAATTACTGTAGAATACTTTGAGAATTGAAATAGTTGCTCATTCAGAATATGATTTTTGGATATTTTGTTTCTATCTTTTTAACTTAAGGATATAAAATAATTTAAATAATAGATAGCTAAAAGGGGAATATTTAAATCTGTAGTGGAATTGTGGGATCTTGTTTTTAGTAGTGTTTTTTTTGTTGTTGTTGTTATGAAAGCATGATGCTTTATAGTAAGACCATTTTATAGAATACTGGAATTTTTTTGTCTTTTTGAGACATGGTCTCCCTTTAGTACCAGCTGTCCTGGAGCTCGCTCTGTAGACCAGGCTGGCCTTGAACTCACAGAGATCCGCCTTCCTCTGCTTCCCAGGTGCTGGGATTAAAGATGTACACCACCACACCTGGCTATAATACTGGAATTTTATGGCATAGTCTGCTTAATTTGTTTCATTTGGAGAAACAAGCATCATTATAGTCACATCCTAATTACTAGTCATGCATCATTCATTTGAAATACAGCCTACAGTGTTTTATAGTTATAAGTTAAAAGGTTTTTTATGATTTAGCTTTTTGCAAGCAACATTCTTTTCAGGTTGCCTTTTAGATCTGATTGTCATCTAGTCCTAGGAAGTATTTCCTGTACTCTAGCAGTCTTACTACAGAGGTTTATATATAGCCCTTCTTGGGAAACATAGTTCCAAAATGAGGCTATTCTTAAACAACCAAATTACTGCAGTTGGGAAATTTTCTTGCACTTGTGGCTTAAAGTGTAATTATTAAAGATAAATCTTGCAATTACCATTGTTTTTGAAAGATTCTTGAAGTTTAGTTTTCATAAAATCCAGGAAACACGTTAAAGGGTATTCTACTCTGTATATTGTTCCCATAGGTACAAATGTGAAATTTTGGTAAACATTTTGTATATGTATGTACCTAAACCTTTATGTCTTCAAAGCATTTTCTCATGAATTATGAATACTAAAAAGAAGAGCTCAGCATTGGAAAAATTTGTGGATACCAACTTCTCCAGGCATAGTAGAGAATATGGTAAAGCAAATGAAACAAAATATGTTTGGTTTATCTGGATGAAGATCTCTTAAATATTTTAATAAATTGTACCTTAATAAATTTTTTAGAATTCTATTTCTAGTAATGTAAAAAAGCTTAAAATGTGTAGGAGTAATTATAGGGTATATAAGTCTTACATAGAAGGATTAAAACTGGAGAAAATATACAAGTTCACTCTTTTCTTTTTTTTTTTATATTTTCTTTTTTATTAATTTTATTTATTTCTGTATGTGTATGAATGTACTGTCTGCATGCAAGTTTGTGCACCCGTGTCGTGCAATGCCGCGGAGGTCAGAGAGGGTGTCAGATTTACCTGGAACTGGAGTTTCAGACGGCTCTCGGCCGCCATGTGGGTGCTGGGGATCGAACCCGGGTCCTCTGCAAGAGCGTCGGTGCTCCTAACCGCTAGGCCATCTCTCCAGCCCCAACAAGTTCACTCTTTTCAAGCTATGGACTCCCGCTAGAGAAAGTGGCAATTGTTGAGCAGAGAAAACATGTGCATCTCCTGAATGCCCAGCCTTTGTTTTATTGAAAAATTTCCAGTTATCACCCAAAGGTGAGTTGCAGCAGAAGATGTAGTTCTGTTGAGCCAGCAGAAAGAAATCATAATTGATAATGGAAGAACAACTGAAGTCTGCAGGGCCAGGCACCAGGGAGTAAGGGACAACCCAGAAGGACACCTTTCCCTTTAGTCAGCATCTAGGTCTGGACTGTGCAACACTAAGCAGGACTTACATATCACAGAGTAGCTGCAGCAGGATGAGTGTGGAACAGAGCAATTGTAAGTCCAGCTTTACCCACATATACTATACTTATGGCCCTGTCCAAGAGGATGGAACACTTTATCAATGTATTTGATTTGACTTGAACAAGGAAAAATCTGTTTTAGGAATAAGGGCCACCAATATAAGTAATGCTCTATTCTGGACACCCCTCCCTACCACAATATCTTTTGACAAGCTTCTCAAGGAAGAATTTGGAGATTGAGTAAAATTAAGTTAGAGGGCTGATAAAATACTTGCTATTTTCCAAAAGTACCCAACATAGAAGCTTCTGTCATCAATGCTGATCATTCATTGATTGTCTACTGAGTAAGAACAGAAATTCCTCATAGGGATGCTACAGAACTCAGAATGGTCACAACATTGTACACATGTGGCTTTGCAAACAATTTTTTTTTTATTTTTTATGTGTATGAGTGTACTGTCTGCATGTAGGTTGGTGCACCCGTGTCACGCAATGCCATGGAGGTCAGAAGAGGGCGCCAGATTCCCCTGGAACTGTTAAAGACGGTTCTTAGCTCCGCCATGTGGGTGCTGGGAATTGAACCTGGCTTCTCTACAAGAGCAGTCGGCACTCTTAACTGCTGAGCCATGTCTCCAGCCCACAAACAGAATTTAAAAAGAATAAAATGGAAGAAATGATGAGAAGAAATAGAAAAATAAATCAGATCCTAAATAGTCTAGTCTGTGGATTTCATCTTCACAAACATATTGTGGATATGGTGAATATGAATTGAATTAAAGGAAATATCTGATAAAAGTAAGAAAATATAGTCTTAATTAAGAAATACTTGCAAGGAAATGAGATTGATAAAGAGTGTACTATATGGGAATGCTTGAACTGAAAAGTTGAATAACTAAATTGAAATTTTGAATGAATAGATTTAATAGTATATTGAAGAGACCTGAAAAATCAGTGAATTTGAAGGCAGATTTATAGAATATAAATGTACAAGTCTTGGCGGTGCTTTGCTCCTACAAAACATGTGAAAATTGTACCATATGTACTTTGCTGTTGTTTAGTTTTCTTAAATAATTTTAGCATAGCAGCTTTAATACCATAAGGCTACATTTATTTTAAAAACATTTTCGATATTCTGAGTACTACCCAGACATAAGGCACTTGGATAGGGTTGGGGTTTTTTTTTTTTTTCCTTTTTATGCCTTTCTTCAAATGAAATAAACTCTTCCCGCCCCTGAATTTTCTGGAGATCATGAACATATTGGCCTCCTAACCATGGAAGATAGACATATTTTTCACATAATTAGAAAAATGGAGTTTAAAACTTTATTTTAATGTCTTCACTCTTCTTAGATCCCAGATCTTTCTTAAAGTTCTTTTCCTTGCCTTTCAAAAGCTAGGTTACATTTTTCCTCCACATGTTTGGTTATTTGTTTATCTAATTAATAAGTCCTGTGCCCCAGAGAATGGAAGGAGTCAGTGATAGACAAGACTGAGAATGCAGAATGGAGGGATTACAAAGGCTGAGCTCACCAACTACTACCACTTCAGCATAATGGAACATCTTCGTGTATGTAAAGAAGAGGTGAAAGATATAACTGAGACAGTTGCAGTCAGGCTGATAGGGCCATTCTCTATGAGGTGTTACCTCTTGGGAAATTAAAGTTCATTTTCAAGAGAAAACATAGTACAGGAAGCTTTAGGTTCATTCCAGATAGTTTTTAACTTGTGATTATTAATATCCTCTCTGTAATGCTCTGAGTGGTGATAATGCTTGACTAGCAGTGAGTTAGTTCAAGGCCTAGGTTTCTCTGGTCCTGTGACCAAAGGGTATTCCTGAAATTTTGTTCCATTATTCCTTATAGTAATGTGTTTACCATGTATGTATGTATACAGAGCATGAAGCCAGTCAATGTTGAAGCAAGTAACTTTTAGTCAGCAGGTTACTGCAGTGTTGTAAAGTTAGCTGGTTAGTTCTCTGAGGTTTGGGAGGAATGAAAGATATTTTTCATGTATTCAAATTTCTTTTGAGGTAACCCCACATAAGTCTGCAAAGTAAGATAGGAGAAAGTCCCTCATGTTTTTAATAAGTCCAACTCCCAGGAACTTTAATTTTAAAAAGTGTGAAGAGATGTAAATAGAACTTTAAAACACAGTTGGTATGAAAATGTCCAATCAATTTTTATTTTCTCCTATTGAATAATTGTTACAAATAAATCATAATGAGATTATGGGAGATTACATCCTCTCCCTAAGACAGGTAGGAATTAGAAGAAATTGGCAATGAGTACAATAGCTTGACCTAGTGCACCTGGCACCACACAGAATGGGGTTCAGTCTGTACTTGCTGATTCATTGATTTTTCTAATGATCTTTGCATTTAACCTTGACACTGCTCATGTATTGACCAAGAAAGAGATTTTTGAAATAACAACTATCCTTACTGTTCTTGACATTGCTTCATTTGCTTTTCTCTAGTCACCTCTTAGAAAGCCTCTTTCTCTAGAATGTGAAATCTGTATATGGAACCCCCGGTAGTTTCAGAAGTTCTGCTCTGTCTTAAAAATACACAGAACTCAGCTGGGTGTGGTGTCGCATGCCTTTAATCCTAGCACTCGGGAGGCAGAGGCAGGCGGATCTTTGTGAGTTCAAGGCCAGCCTGGTCTACAGAGTGAGTTCCAGGACAGCTGGGGCTACAGGGAGACCTGCCTCAAAAGACCAAAAAAAAAAAAAAAAAAAATCCAGAAGTAAAACATCTTTTTTTTTTCTGATCTTCAGATTGTAATTCATTGTCATAGATTTTGTGTCTTGATGATATATTACGAAGATATAATAGTGAACTTAGCAGTAACTTTAAAATTAAAATAATTAACTCTTAAAAAATTAACTCTTCTGGCATTCTATTATCAGTTCACTTTTATTCCTCTTTTTTCCCCCTCACTCTCTTCCTCTTCTATCACTTTCTATTGCTGTTATTACAGCACCATATCACTGTGCTGTAATGTGCATTTATTTACCTTAGAGTTCTAATTTCCTTAGCATAAGAACAGAATGTAAATCTTCACTGTTGATGAAATAAGGGAAGTACTGAAGAACAGAAAATGTTTTTCAAGTTTATGCACATAGTTTCCTTTATGCCTTCTTTTATTTGAGTCCATCTGAAGAAGTAAACTTTGATTTAAATAATGGGCTAAAGAGCACTCTCATTGTAACACAGAGCTCAAGACTGAGATCATGCACTGTTACCTTTCAGCTCTTCCCCCTCTCTCTTAAATAGCACAGCCATTTGGCCTAGGCAGTCATTACACAGCTGAACTGCTAAGAGCTCCAGATCACCTCTGAACTTCATTCCAGCTCAGTAATTTGTTTAAAATACATAATTGAACAGCACCCAAATACTAATTTATCTAAATTTAGAGGAAATAGCAATATGAAAAGGACATATGATTAAAAAAAAAAAAAACTCTGGGGCTACAGGGAGACCCTGTCTCGAAAAGACCAAAACAAAAAAAAAAAAAAAAAAAAAGAAAAGAAAAAGAAACATAAAACAAAATGGAAAAAAAAAAAAAACCTGCTCAAAGCTTGGTTTTTAGGTTACCTGTCATGACTTTGCTTTGTCAGGGATTTTCATGAACTTGTAGCACTTTGTTCTGCATTACATCATAGACTTTATCTTTTCGAGGAACCTGTCCCTAGTGCCAGATAGACTCATTACTCATACAAATCTGGGTTCTATTTTTCTAGGAAAATTAATTACTTTATGCTGGCTACATATGGCTACCTTGTCAGAGAGAAAACTTTAACATATTTTGGGGAGTTATAATGTAGGCATTTAACCAGCCTAGTTTTTTTCTTCCTCTTTGTGCATGGAACAGTACATTAATATATACTAGAATTAACATTTTGCAAATGCTTAAGCATCACATGGGATGCCAAAGAATTCTTAAGTTACCTACAATGCATCTACCCCTAACTTTATAATCACAAATGAGGACCAACTACAAGCAGAGATGTCCTGGGCTCATACACATTTCAGTGGCCATAATCACATGTTCTACATTTTAATGTTCTTCCATAGCTCTCACTGCTCTCAAGGATATTAAGTACAGTAGAGTGACACCCAGGCTACCTAGGAAAATACAGATATCTGCCATTTGTACTGTATAGAACTAAAAAATAATAATCTGGAAAAGTTAATCTGTCTAGGCCCATGCAATGTGTTTTAACCAAAATCAAATTAATTTATGAGAAATAATCACTGTTTAACCCTACTTTGTGTGTCAAAGATCTTAAATGATCAGTTCATGTACCATAAGAACTAATTTCTCTAATTGAAAGACCATTTGTCTTTCAATAAGCTTATACTGCTTATTGAAACACCTAATTTTAAAAAAGTCTTTATTGAGTCTGTGGTCTTTTTATTCTTTTATTAGAGAAAACAATATTTTTCCTTAATAAAAGTATTTGAAGTCATTCTTTGAAACCCAGAAATTTGAAAGCATTTATAGGACCTTATAGAGTGGACTTCTGACTTGTTGAGCTCTTAGAAGCTTGCTTATATTCACACTACACATTTAACGTATCATGTGGGTATGTATAAATTAGCTATTTATGTTATTGCTAATGAAACTTGCAGACAGGAAGATTTGGCTCATCTGAAGACAGTGCCTCAAAGGGTCTACTGAGATTTAATTTTTTTGTGGGGGGATGCTCAGATGAGTAGGCTGGGCTATATTATCACTTAGACAGAATGTGTACTATAACATTATCTTGGTATCTAATGTTGGGCTTCATGCATGATGGGCAGGCACTTTGTCCCTGAGCCTTTAGTCCATTTATTTTATTTATTTTTAATTTTTAATTTTACGTGTATAAGCGTTTTGCATCAGATCCCTCTGGAACTTGAGTGACAGACTATTATTAGCCTCCATATAGATGCTTGGAATCTAACCCAGTTCCTCTGTAACAGAGCAGCCAGTGCTCTTAACCACTGAGCCATCTCTTCAAGCCCCCCTGTCCCATTTATTTTAATAATTTTCATGTTGCTATAACTACATAACATTCTCTTGAACAATGATGATTTTCATTGTATCTGACTTTCTACAAGTTTCATTTAACATCATATTTTGCCCTTTATCTTAGGAACTGTTAACAGTGAGACCTCACCTTTTCTGACCCTGTTGTATTCTAGTTTGTTTGTTTATTTGTTTGTTTGTTTTTGAGATAGGGTCTCCTTGTATCTCCAGCTGGCCTCTGCCTCCTTGCCTCCTGAGTGTTAGGACTAATGGCATGAGCCACCATGCCTGGCTCTTTGTTGTTGTTTATTTTTGTTTTATGTCTACCTTTGCCTCAGACTGCTTTTGAAGAACTTAAGCAATTTTACTTGAAGAAAACTTACTTGAAGAACTTAAGCAATTTTACTAATACTGCCCTACCAGTGTTATTAAATTTTCACATTGCTAATGTTTTTAGTCAAGGAATCCATCTTAAGTAAGGCAAGTTTCTAGCTTACTGCTAAGTAAGTTTTTGCCTCTTGTGTTGCCAGAATAATTGATATAAACTTAAAGGGAAGAACTTACCCCATTTGTTCCGTTTTATTCCTCCAGCCTTCCACATTCTCAACAGCAAAACCCAGAGTCCCCAGTAGGGTTAACTTGGCATGTGACACCTCCATGGTTTTGCACCATGTTTCCTAACTCTGATTCTGCTAATTTAGTATGTGTCAGGAGACATACTACTTTCTATGTTTCTGAAGAAAGTCAATTTAGTACAAATTGGGACCTATTTACTCTCCCTCTATCTAACACATACTGTTAGTCAGCAGGGCTTCTGAGGACAGCAATTGCTATTTGAGGCAAACAAACCCTCTTTAGACCTTTCTGGATGTGTTTTAAACATGACCCAATGTATTTCAGTGTTGAACGAAGATTATTTAGTGATGATTTGAATGCTTTGTAATCTGTTTTGTGTGTATCTTACTTTTTTTAAAAATTAGTTTAAAAAATATTTATTTGGTTACTTAATTAAACAGCACTGTTTCATTAAAGCTTTCCTTTCATTGCATATCTGAATTGCTAATTTTGTTTCTGAAAGATGACTGGATTCCTCACAGAAACAAGCAGAGCTTTTCTCTCGCTTCCTGCCATCAGTTTCAGGGGACATATTGCTTCTTTGGTACTGTCATACCAATAAATCATCCCAGAAAGGAATTATTGGTACTGTCATACCAATAAATCATCCCAGATTACTTTCAGTGCTATAGTACTAAAGTATACCATGCATTTTAAAGGAAATCTGCTATTTTCTTTTCAATCAGATGAGCAATGTGAAGAGACTACGGCCACGGCTCAGTGCTATTCTCTTTAAGCTTCAGTTTGAAGAGCAGGTGAACAACATGAAACCTGACATCATGGCTGTCAGTACTGCCTGCGAAGAGATAGAGAAGAGCAAAAGCTTTAGCAAGTTGCTGGAACTTGTATTGCTAATGGGAAACCACATGAATGCTGGCTCCCGGAATGCTCAAACCTTCGGATTTAGCCTTAGCTCTCTCTGTAAAGTGAGTTTGGTTTTTTTAACACACATATTTGCCTGAACACTTATTCTTAAATGTCAGCCCTGATTACATTATTTAAATATTTTTATTTTGATGGTCTCATTATCAAGAACTTGAACCGAACCGTGAACTCAACCCCAGAGTGAACCGAGCTAATTTACTCAACCTCTGAACTAAATCCAAATATTAATTTTCTCTGATCTGCAAATCCAACAGAAGGATTCTGTTTAATAGCTAAATTATATCCTAAACCTATGCTTTCTCAAACCAGTGAAATAGAACATCAAAATATCATTTAAGCCTTAGGTTTATTTAGTTCAGGTACCTGCATTTGATAATATATTAACCGTTGATTAGGACTGCTGCATTTTTTTTTTTTTTACCTTTAGCTATTTCAGTATTTCTCTGCATTGTTTTTTATACGTGGGCTAAAAAGAAAATAAGACTTTTATATATTGAAGGAAAATTATTAGGAGTAAACATAACTCAGATGTCATTGAGTTGAAAATATTTCTATTAAAGTCTAATTTTAGAAGATATGAAAGTTGAGTAAGTTTACCCTTTGTTTTTTCCTTCCTTTATTGTGCCATAGGTTGAAATTCCTTACAGCAAATAAATTTAATGTTTTGTGTAACAGAGCTCTTTCCTGAGGAGTGGGCCTTAGTAATAATGCTTTATTGATCTGCTTACCACCAATTCTTCTCAGTTACACATCACAAGAAAAGCTTTCTCTTGTTCTTAACCTTGTAACAGCTATACTCCCTGAATATGGAATGTGATTATAGCCATTGTGAACTTGGTACAGAAGATGAGAATCAAGTTTAGCTTTAGGGATAGGCTAGTGAGTAGGCGCCCTTTGGTGCTTACATTAACCTCAGTTTTTGATCTGAGCCTTCCCAGTGTGTTGGTGCCTCGTCAGCTTCTCTCTATTCTATTTTCCTGCCTTTGTCATAGATTTGTGTGTTTGCTTAAGTTCTCTATTATAGGCAACTCATTTTGTATAACACAAATAGAAGGCTTTCCACATCAGTATATACTCATGGTAAAGTCCTCTGTCGTAAATTTTACCATATCATCTTCTTAAGGTAGGTGACTAGTAGTTACTTCATATATGTGGAATTCATGTTTTCTATATGATTTGTTCATTTACATATACATATTATTATGGTGACAACCCAGATCTTTAATGGAGCTGTTTATAAAATGTTATGGCAGCAAAGTTAGGCCAAAGAGGCTAGCTTAGCCACTAGAGAGGGTGGCTAAGTATTCAGAGAGAAGAATCAAAAGTTGAGCTTTGTCTTGAAGGCTGAGTAGCTGTTTCTCAGAAGAACCGGCAGTCCAATTAAGAGAAAAAGATTTCTGTAAAATCTTATTGCATGGCATGTGTAAGAACTACCTGACCTAATACTTTTGAAGTCTACATGGGGCAAGAGTTGGGGAAAATGAGACTAGGGTGGGAAACGAGTATAGATGTTTCTGGAGATATGTTATTTCAGTAAGCCTGGTAGCATGATTGGTTGTTTTCTGGAGCATATTTCTCTCAGCAGTAAGAAAGAAGGTTTTGCTGTGCTCTTTAGTACTGTTGCCATTGAGTATTTTTCCCACTTACCCTTGCTAAGATTTAAGTTAAACCATATGTTTTGTTCCTTAGTCACATTCGCCGCATTCCACATTTGCACCGTCCATACATACTGTCTGTCATCCCATTTCTGCCCCTGCAGGAAGTTCTACTGAGACAAGTTAGGTGAGATGGTTATACAGCCAGCAATTTGGTCAGTGACTGACATGTAGTCCCTGACCTACACCAGTGACAGAATATGTCAGAGTAAGAAGGAAAAAGGCGAAGGTGATGGAAGGGACCAAAGATAACTTCTCCCTTTGCTCCTAGCCAGCTGTTGGCTAGTAGCTGTAATGACATGCTGGAGTCTGTGAACCTTGTGTTCTTCTTTTTTAACTCACTGCCTTAAAGGTTTGTCTTCTTATTCAATTACTTAACAAACATTTTGTAGGTTGGGATGTGGAGTGAAGTCCAAGCTAAGATAGTAGCAGTAGAGCCTGAAGTAAAGTAGTAGAGTCTGTGGAGGAAATGTAAAAATTCCTCTTGAGAGGCAGTGTCAGGGCTTGACAAATCTAAGAGGCTGAAGGAAAGCTTGGCAACCTGGACTACCAGGTTAAGGCTTTTCCTGAGAGGGAAAACAAAGGAAGTCACTGGAGAAGTCTCCTTCACACCTGCAAATCTACAGAGGTTCACAGCTGTGAATCTACTAGGGTTTGTTTCTCAGCACAAAGTGTCACTTCTACTTTAGGTTTTGTACCTCAGCAGTAGAGTTCATTTACCAAAGTTGGCTACATGCCCTCCTTCACTCTCTCTCCTTCAAAGACTGTTGGCAGGAAACTAGGTCTGATTAATGAGGTTGAATAGCCTAATACAGTGCTTGATACATAGTAAATAGTGATTGAATGACCAAAAATTATTTCAATAGACAGAATGTATGCCATGTGTATTTTGTAGTGGAAAATAGACATGGTCTCCTTGAGGTAGTCATTGATGCATAGTGATTTAAAATATTACAAATACAGTGCATGTTGTTACTGTTTTACTTGAGTCAATCTGTAAACTGGTTACTATGTCTCCAGATAAAAGTTGTCTGTATTTGCATATATTATTACTGGATATTTTGATTGTCACACTTAGGAGCCTTCTGCTGCATAAGAAACAAAATAAACACTATAACTTCTTCATATTTTTATTAGCCTATATGTCAAGTTGAAAGCATGTATTGAAGAAGGTGCTATCTCATGTTTGTTATCAGAACCAGCAGCTTGATCTCTGATAATTGTGGTATGATTTTTCACTCTGAATAATAAGCATTTGTTTCCATTCTCACACATGGATTCCAAAAAATACTGTAATCTGTTAAAATATGCTGAATAATTATGTGACATTCAGCATTATATGTCTAAAACATAAAAAATGGGTGGGAACACGGGTCTAGATTTGTTAAAAAAATAAAAATAAATTTATGTAAAAAAATAAAATAAAATAAAACTCTTCATTTTAATGAACCTTTAAGTTTAGATATGAAAAATGCATGATATTTTAAAATTGACATTGCTTTGTTTAGGATTCAATACAACATTTTGAACTCCTTATGCATTATAGCTTAATTTTATACTTATTTTTATACGCATTTGTAATCTAGATTGCTCACTATAATATCTGTTTATGTGGAAAAAAGGCTTCCCTTTATATTTCAAAGATGTCAAGTGGTACATGACAAATAAATGAAAAAAGTAAATATGAATTTTGAGGTAAACAACTTGAATACTTGAATCTTTTGTAATATGTAAATAAAATTAAAATTGATGGATAAGTATGGGTTTTTCTAGTCAAAGTGTAGTACACATATTTCTCAATCTTTTCATGTGCTAAATTTTTTTTTCTGATGAACTGAAAGGAATTTTGCACCTGTATCTTTATAAAAGGAAAAATGTGTTGAATGGTGTTCTTAGAGCAAAAGAATCCATTTCATGTGGGTCATTCTTCCAGGACCATCCCTCTCTCCCCTCTGCCTTCTGCTTTCTGCCAAATTTATATTCAGGGGTATTTAAATGTTTAGGCATTCCATAAGAGACCTTATTCAAGTGTATTTTTCAGTTTTAGTAATACTATTCCTAGTTTAGATAAAATGCTATGATTACCTTATTTTGAGTTTTCTAAGGGATAAACCTTAGAATGTAAATGGAGTACTGTCTGTCAGTCAAGAAATTCACCCAACATAGTACTTTGAACTTTAAATAACAATTGATGGGCTGGGCATGGTCCTGCAAGTCTTTAATCCCAGCACTTGGGAGGCAGAGGCAGGCAGATCTCTTTGAGTTCAAGGCCAGCCTGTTCTGCATTGTGAGTTCCAGGACAGCTGGAGCTACAAGGAGACCCTGTCTCAAAAAGACCAAAAAAAAAAAAAATTGGTAATAGGTTGGGCATGGTAGTACATGCCTTTAAGCCCAGCACTCTGGAGATAGAGACATATGGATCCTTGGGAATTCAAGGCCAGCCTGGTCTACATAGTGACTTCCAGGACAGCAGGGACTACAGGAAGACCCTGTCTCAAAAAGAGAAAAAAAAGTACTAAATAATAGGCATTTTGAGATTTCGTCATCCATACGTATTTGTCCTATTGATAAAACTTAAATCTCATTCCCTTAGAAATCCATAAGGCAGATGGTAAATACTTGATTGGCCTAAATATCAAAATAATTACCTATAAAAAGTCTGTATCTGTTTAGTTATTTAAGGGGTATTTTTTTTTTTTTTTTTTTTTTTTTTTGTTGGTCTGTGATTTTGACGAATGTACAGTAGTCTCTCCTGTGATCTTTCCCGAAGCTCTGTCCTGGAACTTCGCACTCATTTGTTGAGTACCTGGCTTTGGTTCCTTGAGAACTCTGACAAGAGTGATTTCCGCACATGCTCCTGTCCTTTCTCTCAGCAAAGTTGCTAGGTTGATATAATAGGTCATTGCTGCCCACTCTCAGACTCGGGTGGGTGTGCTTCGTGAAGGGCCGTACTTCAATTTCTTTAAAAAAGAATTTTGACATTTATTTTGCTAAATATTCATTTACTAATAAGGGAATTTGAGATTTCCAACTATAGAATTGTATGACGCTTATTGAGTGATTTTTTAAAATATGATTGTGAGGGAGTAAAGAACTATGTTATGCAAATAATGTTATATCCTTTAAGAAGCTAGGGTCAGATTGACCAACTAGTTGCAAGACTACTTTAATTCAACGCACATCACCTAAGAAAAACAAAAAGACGAACACGAAGCATCCGATGTTCCTGTCCGAGCTATCCCTTTTAGAGCACATAAGACAATTACAATTACTAAGAAGACCACACGTCACCATGCTAGCAACTAAAAAGGGGTAGTCTCCTGTCTCATACAAATAGACAAAAAAAAAAAACTAACAAAAAAAAAGAGACAAAAAAAAAGAAAAAGGAGAGAGTTAGATCATATATAATGTTGCAGTGTATTGGAGTGGTTTAGACGACAATGTTTAAAGTACGTAAGAGCATTTAAGCGTTGTGATACATTGATAAATTAAACCAGAGATATGTGTTCATTTTTGAAAGAGTCAACAGAATTATCGGTGGTTAGATACACCACATATTCCTAGGGTGCCATCGTGAGTGAATCACGCTTTTTTTTGTTTCCTAGTTGCTAATTTGACGAAATAGATTTAATTCCTAAGTTATTTTGGGTGGGAGACTAAACTGAAAAGAAGGTTATGTTTTTATTAAAACGTGATTCAAATCTCATGTCTCACACAGAAAGAACATAAATTACTTTTCTCTGTGACGATAGGAATTTGGTTATTTTTATTTTATTTTAACAAATCTCTATGAACCGCGTGTGTCGCCAGCATCAAATTTACCAACACTGACTGCGCAGTAGAGCCTGAAGCATCTGAACACAGCATACACCACAGCCATCCGAGAATAAACCTCCTAAATATTATTCTGCCTGAAAAGATTCCAGAAGAACTGTCTGGTAGCTTTTGTTGGATACATGTGTACTTGGACTATGATCAGCTTATTCTTTGGATACTTTAAGGGGCTTACATGACAGCTATCTGATTGTCCTTAAAGGCATATTTGGATTTAAGAGGAATTTCAGAAGGGGATTTCTGGTACTTCGGCCATTGTTTAAACTTAACCAGGGCCAAGAGTATCACTGATTGCACTCTGCCAGACTCACCTAGCTTTCGCATGCATCTTTGGTCTATGTCGGTCCAGAGTATTGGTTCCAATGTGACGGTGGATAAGTTTTGACTGGTTTTGAGCAGAAGTTTACTTGTTTATTTTTATTCAGTTTCATGTTCCATTCATCGGACAATGGCTCTTATGGATTCCCACTTTCTCTTTGTCTTCTCGTGAGCGAGTCATGAGTCTCTGTCAGAAATGGCCGTTTAAATCTTGTGGATGTCCATGCTCTCCACAATGGATGTTAAGGTATGAGCCTCTTTGAGACAATGCTTCAGGGTTGGCCCTAGTTATGAGATGTTCGACTCTTAGTAGTATTAACATTTCCTCAATCTACTTAAAAGATTGTGTAAAAATTGGCTCTTAAGCTCTTCAGTCTTACTCTATCTTAGATGTATGTGGTTGAGATTGCGTAGTTCTAGCGCTGTGATTTCTTTTTCGACTCATTTTTTCCGTGTTTTTACTGTCACTCATAGCATCCATGATAGGCTCCTAGGCTCGCGTGCTTTATGTTCTCGAGGCCATTTTCTGCTGACAAATAGCTCTCTTCTGTGAATGTTTCGACTCTTCTTTACTCTGACCTTAGTTAGATACGATCCATGCCTGTGTAGATTGTACTCGACATTATTGTAATCTATCTCATCTCGCATCAGGCTTGAGGGCCATTTTATGTTGTGTGCTTCCAGATTCTTCTTGTATGGTTGTATATGCAGTAGCTTGTCAATACAAACATGACCGTCATTTGCTGATACTAGTTAGTTCGTCTGTGATTAGGGCAGTGTAAGAGGATATTGAGGGGTGAGCAAATGCGATGAGGAGTGGTAGCGCAGACTTGGTCGGGTTGTGGGGTTCAATGTTGAAATCGTCCAAGTGCTGTCCTAAATTTCAGTTACACATCTTATGTGCTTACCCATGTGGTCTTGTAAATCGGAGGTTTATCAGATTCTGCCACCTCAAGCATGTGTGGAGTGGAGTTTGTTCCTCTTCTTTCTCTCCTTTTTTTTTTTATTTTAGAAAATTTCAAACTACAAATTTGATATTAATTGTGTATTTTCTTTGTGAAATCCTACGGGCTTGTCAGCACGCTTCTGTATATGGGTTAAAAGTTATGATAGTGATATAAAGTTGGGTTTTCATTTGTGACATTCTACCTTCATCGAATGTAATGAATTCGTAATGGGCACGCGTCGCAGTTCTTTGAGTGCTCGATAAAGTTCTCAGACATCTCATAAGGTTTTCTACGGTGTGTGTCGATAGTCTCTCTGCTTGTTGCGGTTTCTTCCTCGTAGCTCATTGTGTCGATCGGCGGCATCTAATCTAGAAGACACTAGGGAACAATGTTGGTGTTCAACTCTGCTCGTTCTCTCTACTTTGTCCTTTATTGTATGAGTAGTTTATATACTTATTCGTGTGTGCTGCAATTTTAATAGCCTTTTTTTGTGGTCTATGTATTTCGTTATCTTCTTTTGTGTTTGAAGGTGTGAGTTCCTCCACCACTTCTGTGGGGGATTCTTTCCCTTTGCTAAGCTTTTCTCGTTCGTATTTCTTATCTGTTTGTTTGATTTTGTTAGGCTCTTGTCAGGAAGTCTGCTTTTGTGAGCTCTTGATGCCTCGCAGGTCCCAATCTTACGATTCAATTTGTGTCAGGCCACCTCAGAATTGTTATCTCTTACTTGTGCGATTTATTGCTGTCTGAATTTAGGAAAGTCAACTTTACTCTCTATCTCCTAGAATGCTTTCTGTGTGAGTGTGCTGCCTGAAACATCATTTCTCATACTATACCTATATCTCTCGAGAAGTGTGTGTGGGTGTTAGTCTAAGCAGTGTGAGAGGCGCTCAATTCTTCATTCCACTTCACAAGGTGCGGGTCTGGTCACAGTTGGGCTACCTCATGGTAGGTGTACATTTGCGTTGTAAAGGAGCACGGGATATTGGAGGGGTTGTAAAGTCTACACAGTCTTTACTAACATAGGGTGGATCCACCACGGTTATATTGCCTCAATCTATCAAAACTTATAACTCTTCTCGCTAATCTGATGCCTGGGTCTTTTCCTCCTTGTGTTTTTCTTGGCCCCTTGTCAAGTTGAGATGGCTGAAATTGTATGTGCTCAGACTTGGATCTTCGGTTTTGTTCCATTGGTCAAACAGGTCTGTTTTTGTGCCAGTTACCAGGCTGTTTTTATGACTATAGCCCTGTAGTATAGTCTTAAAGTCTGGTATGAGATCCCCCTGTGTAGTCTTTTCACTCAGGGTTGATATTGGCATTCGGGGTCTTTTCGTTTGCTTCTCCAAATGAATTTAAGAACTTTTGTTTCCAAGCCTGTGAAGAAACTCTTGGGGATTTTGATTGGGATTGCATTAAATCTATACAAGAGTTTTGGTAAAATGGACATTTTTACAATGTTAATTTTCCCAATCCATGAGCATGGGAGGTTTTTCCATCTTCTGAGGTCTTCTTCAATTTCTTTCTTTAAGGGTTTAAAATTTTTGTTGTAGAGGTCTTTGGTGTCTTTGGTTAGGTTTGTTCCTAGGTATCTTATTGTTTTTGAGGCTATTGTGAGTGGGAAGGTCTCTTTGAATTCTTTCTCCAGTTGCTTGTTCTTGGTGTAAAGAAAGGCCATTGATTTTTTAAGGTTAATTTTGTATCCTGCCACTTTGCTGAAGCTGTTAATCGTTTCTAGGAGTTTTCTGGTGGAGTTTTTTGCATCCCTTAAGTAAACAATCATATCTTCAGCAAATAGGGATAGTTTGACTTCCTCTTTTCCAATTAGTACTCCTTATATAGTGCTTGAAACACTTGCTAGAGCAATAAGGCAAGAAAAGGATATTAAAGGTGTAAAAACTAATTTTATCATTACTGATGCTTTTTTTTAATTGCAGAATTTATCTGTATCTTATGTAGGAAATTTTCTATTGTCTATGTCAGTAGAACATTAATAAGTTCATGTCAGAGCTAGAGTCACCAAAATGCGAATAGTATTGGTCTATGGTTTTGGAAGTGAGATGAAAGGAGGTTGAGGGGTAGGCAAAGAAGATGTATGTCTCCTTTTTTTTTTTTTCTCCTAGTGCAGAATTTTCTATATGACCTGGATATTTGTCTATACCAACAATAGTGACTAGCTTTTTTGAAATAATGAATATCCCTTTTCTCTTTCTAAGTCACATTGATTTGCAACCTACAGTCCTCTTTTAAACCATAAAGCCTTATCTTCTTCATCAGGTCCTGTAGTTGGGAGTGTGTAGATGTGGACCCCGATCAGCAGAGTTCTCAGAATGAGCTCCCCAGGTGACTGTAATGCTCGGCCTACACTCCAGTCATTCTATGTCTTTTGTCCTACTTACCTTATCCAAAATGGAAAATCCCTGACTGATGGGTTGGAAGTAACCAACCAACCAACCAACCAACCAACCAACCAGAGAAATGAAAACAACCAACATAGAGAAATGAAAACAAACCAACAGTCAAACAGACATAAAAAGAAACAACTTAATGCTAACTGCTAAAAGTATTCCCCAAAACTTCTGTTTTTCATCCATGCCAGTCTGAACATTATTATGAAAATGATGATTTTGAAGAGAAATGTGAATTCCACACATAAACGTGCAACTGAAAAAAAAAAAGTTGAAACCCAGTATCTAGCATTTTTATTTATATTTTTCTTTTTTAATTTTTATTGAGTGCATTTCATACAACATTTCTTAATCAAATTTAGACTCATTCCCCCATCCATGCCCACCCCTCATGCCCCCCTACCCCCTGCCAGAGCTCATGGAAGAGAAAAACCTATTCAAAGAACTGACCAAAACAGTAAACTTGTGTATCTAGCATTGTTTTGCTATGTGCAGGTGGAATTTCAGTCATGATAGGCCAAGGGTTAAGAGTACCTTGCCCTGTCACAGACTATTTGGATTTTGTTCTCTGTCATACTCACATAGATTAGTATTGTAAATTTTGGGGCATGAAATTAGTTTCATGTGTCACTTTTTCCTTTCTTCTGAAAAGTTATTTTTAAGAAAGATCTCTGCCAAACAAACCGCAGTTTTCAATATCTTTATGATAATTTCCTAATCATTATTCTTTAACCTTTTCACAATAAAAACCTACTTGATATAGGTAATTTATGCTTTGTCTTTACTGATAAGATTCATTCTTATCTATTTTAAACATATTTGATTGGCTCATTCTATATGTTTAAATGGAAGTAATTTGTATTTCCCTTTCAAAAATTTTTTTGGTCTTTTTTGAGACAGGGTCTTCCTGTAGCCCCAGCTGTCCTGGAACTCTCTATGTAGACCAGGCCTCTGCTTCTGTAGTGCAGGGATTAAAGGCGTGCCCAACTCCCTTTCCAAATTTTAAGAATCTTTCTGTTCTGTTGCTGCAAAGTTCATGATGTCATCTTTCTTTACCGCCGCACAGAACTCCTTGTGTAGATGTACCACATTTTCTCTAACCACTCTCCAGCTGAGGGGCACTTGGGTTGGTTCCAGCTCCTTGCTATTGTGAAGAGAGCTGCAATAAACATGGCTGTGCATGTATCTCTGTGGTTAAATGAGTCTTGTGGAGTTGTATGGCTGGGTCAGGTGGCAAGTTCATTCCAAGTCTTCCAAGGGTTCTCCACACTGCTTTCCATAGTGGCTGTACCAGTTTACATTCCCACCAGCAGTGGATGAGTGTTCCCCTTTCCCCACAACCTCTCCATTTGGTGTACCATATTATTCAGTCCTCTGCAAGAGCAACCAGTATTCTTAACTACTGATCCATCTCTCCAGGTCCACTGTTTTTTTTTTTTGTTTTTTTTTTGTATTGTTTTGTTAATTTGGGGAAATTTTATAGTTAGAAATAATTTTGATAACTGAAAAGTAAGCCATATACTATTGATTGTTTGTTTTATTATTTATTTATTTGACAGGGTCTCCCTGTATCCCCAGCTTGCCTTCATCTACCAGGGGTCTAGTTGCTCTAGCTGCCTCTGTTGTGGTGGATTAAAGTCATTAAGTGCCACTATGCTGGTCCCTTTAATTCTTAAAGACTTCTGTGACTGTTTCTAAAATATTTCCTTTATGTTCCATTATAGGAATATTACAAGAGTACAAGAATCCATTTCCATGTTTTGTTATTTTGCATTAAGCATTTTCTGTTTATTCCTGAAGAGGAAGGAATCCAGAGTTTCTAGAAAGCAGATATTAGATATAGGTGAGAATTGCCTCCACATGAGAGTAAACATACTCAAAGCTAAGTGCTCAGTGGGAATGTAATAGACCTTTATCTGTTTGTCTACTTAGAGAAAATTAGTCTGCCTTTCATGGTACCTGATACCCACTCATCAGGAAAGCATGGAAGGCTGAGTTTATCTTGTCTTTAGAGACATGAGGCAAAATGTGAGTCCTTAGATAAGAAAACTTGAGGTTAGTGAAACCTATGCTAAAGAGATCTTGGGCTTTGCATGGCTAAACATCAAAAGAAATATAAACAATGAAGAGTTTTAAACTTTGCACATTTTAATGAAATCTAATTTTCTGAGAAAAAATATCTAGGGTTTTATAATAGCTGGGAAATTGTCATGGAATCATGCAGATGTGTACACTTAGGTGGTTGGAACTCAGATGAAGTCTAATTTTCTTTAAAAATTAGATTCTATGGCTATCTACTTGTACTTAATTTTAAATTTAATAATTTAAAAATAAATCTATTTTAACTATTTTATAACACTTGATCAATTTGTAGAATAAAAGCTGAAATACAGACTTTATTAAGCTTTCTTTTTACAAAAAAGTACACTATTAGGTTAAAAATTAGAGGAAAAATAAAACTGTTAATTGGGTAATGTTTTAAGTTAAATATGAGGAATGCCAATTTCAAATGAAAGCAATACTTTGGGGGAGAAATATAGGAAAGTAGACTAAGTCCTTTTACAGAACAAAATCTACTAACACATATCTGGCAATATTCACCATTAGATCTGGTAATATTATAACAATGTGCATACATATATAAATTAAATCTTTTGAGAAATAATAGCTAGACTTTTGGTTGAAAACTACATCTTGCCTTCCATATTTAATTCATCACATACCTTCTCTGCCAAGTAATTCAGCCTGCATTGGATGCTTCCACTTCGCTCACATTCAGCTCAGGGTAGCATCGTATTCCAACATCTCTGCATAGAAACACATAAATTCTCATAGGAACTGTGAAAGTTGGCTCTTCCCTTCTTCATAGAAGCCTGTGATGCTGATAGAAGCCAGATAGCCACTCTTTCTTGAATGCTGCTGGATAAATGTGTTTGAGGCACTTGAATAATTATGCTATCAGGAAAATAATTTTAAAATTAGTTACATAGTAATATAATATTTGCTAACATGTGTATGGGTCCTCTCACTTATCACACTAGGCAGTGGTACAAGGGAAATCTATGAATTCTTTAATTTTTCACATATCCCCATATATGAGTTACTGCTTTGTCCTTTTCTCAGAAGTAACTGAGGCACTGTCACATAGCTCCTCCACACCAGATAGTCATTTAAGCAAAAGAATATGACTTTACATTTCTACCTTATTAGATTATGTTGTCTTTTTCATGTGTGGCAAGAAGCTCAGATTTTGAAAAATAATTTATAAAAAGTCACATTTCATATTTGTTGATTATCAAAAATGATCCTCATTCTTGGTTGAACATTTTTTGTTAGTATTATGCTTAGGACTGATTTTATGCTCTACCTAATTACCTTCATTTATCCTTGGAACTAAAACTTATGTATATGTATAAGGTACCCAGAATTGCATAAGTGTATGTGACCTTCCTCATAAAAATGTTTCAGAAGAGTGTTTTTTTTTTTAATTTTATTTATTTTTGTATGTGTTTGAATGTCTGTCTGCATGTAGGTTTGTGCACCCGTGTCGTGCAAGGCCGCGGAGGTCAGAAGAGGGTGTCGGATTCCCCTGGAACTGGAGTTAAGATGGTTCTCAGCTGCCATGTGGGTGCTGGGGATTGATCCCGGGTCCTCTGTAAGAGCAGTTGGCGCTCTTAACTGCTAGGCCATCTCTCCAGCCCCAAGAGTGTTGTTTTTTTGTTTTTTTTTTAAGAATAATTATTCTGTGGGGCGTGGTGGCGCATGCCTTTAATCCTAGCACTTGGAAGGCAGAGGCAGGTGGATCTTTGTGAGTTCAAGGCCAGCCTGGTCTACAGAGTAAGTTCCAGGACAGCTGGGACTACAGGGAGACCCTGTCTCGAAAAGACCAAAAAAATAAAAAAATAAATAATTATTCTACCAAAAATGACCATTTTTCCTGTTGAAACTAGATTTTTATTTATATCATGTTAACATATTATAAAAGACCAGTGATTGACAACAAATGGTGCTCTTTTCACAAAGAAAACCACAGTTCCTCTGAGTCAGAGCTTAAAGCTTTCACCTGCTTATTTTCATGCCTATCTTCTTATTTCTCTAGTATAAATTGCTCGTTCTTGGATTTTAAATTTTAGGTGGTATCTTTGGACCCTAAACCAGAAAATGAACATTAGCCATCGCCATCATTCCCTATACTCACTCCATAAATTTTTTAAATGTATTTTACCAATTTTTATTAATTAATGTATATGCGTGTATTGCCTGCGCGTGTATAAGCACACCCATACAATGCCCATGGAGGTCAGAGAGGGCCTAGGATCCCCTGAAACTGAAGTTATGGACATTTGTTAGCCACTATGTAGATGCTGGGAACTGAACCCAGGTATCCTACAAAAGCACCCAGTGCTCTTAACTGCTGAGCCATCTTTGTAGCCCTGGAACACAGTAAAGGGGAATGATGGGGGAAAGAGAAAGATAAATATAATTTAAAAGAACTTTTAAAAGTTAAATAAAGCCTGAAAATATATCAAACGTATCAGAACAACCTAAAACTTCATGCAGTACGGGAAATACCTGTCACTGACATAGAAAGAATTCCTTAGAGTTAAAAGGACCAACACTGAAGGAACTATTTTGACTAAACTTCAAGAACTTCTGTTTATGAAAGATGATGTAAATACAGCACAGAGACAGTTACAGTCTGGAATTGTATTTATATAAACCTAAATTGACAGAAGTGTGGTATCCAGAGTATCTTGAGAACAAGTTCCTAAGAAAGAGAAAACCTAATAGAAAAGCAGATGAAATGGCGAGAAGGCAATTCACAGAAGAGGAAATGCAAATGGAAGAGAAGATCCTTGGATTAATTAATAGAGAAATAGAACTTGAAAGAATGATGTAAACCCATGGACACTAGCAAGATCAAGACTTGTGATGGGAGTTTTGGTTGGCTGTAAGGCTGTGGTTGCATGCGGATGGTAGAAGTATACCTTGGCAAAACCATTTAGAAAGAACTTTTCATCATCCAATGAGACCTGCAAGTTTCCAGTCCTTTGGTTCATCAATTCCACCTCTGTCCTAAAGAGAGGGTAGTTTTTAATTTGTAACTATAGAGACATAGTCAATATTATGAAACAGTATTTACAATTTGATCAGCACTCTTATGTTTATTATTTTAGAACAGCAAAAGCTCCAGCAAATAATATGTATCTTTATTGTTTGTATTGCCTCAAAACCTTTTTCCCCTTTCATTTGAAGAGTGGCTGTCAAGAATTTTATATACTCTTTTAAGAGCCAATTAATGGCAAGTTCCATTAAAGAATTCTTACATACATGCAGTAGTTGGCATGTTATATCCACATTATTCATCAACCAAGTATTGGAAACAACTTAAATCCTGTTAATAGAACAAATTCAATAATATAGGCAATGCAAATAAAGTACAATTTATATAAAAACATTGATCACTCTTAAAATTTTGAATGAAGAAACAAGTTGCAGAGGTTAACAATTGATACAGTTTTTACGAACTAAATGATAATATTTATGATGCCACAGCTCACTGAGCATTGCTGTCTGTCAGACACATATTTTCCATATATAGTTACACACATTTATTTAAATTAACTGGCTTTGGGCCATTTTGATTTCATTGCAAAGAAAATATGTAATGCTATAATAAATATTTGAACTATGTGTGGCAGAATTGTTACTATATCATTTATATTGGAAAACATAAATTATAGGCAAAACTAACTATGAGCTCAGTAAGTGCCTCTGGAATCACATCCATTTGCTAGTATATGTATATATTTAGATATCTTTGTATATGCTAGTATACATAGATACTGTTATATAGATATTCACGAAAAGTTGGTTGGCATTAGGAACTAGATTTAGTTATTGATTGCCTTTCTACTGAACAAGGTAAACTATAGCTAAGTTTCTGGGATACTCTGTGGTCACAGATGCGGACTGATAAGCCTTTGGTTTTACACTTTTTTTTTTTTTTTTTGGTATTTTTGAGATAGGGTCTCCCTTTTAGTACCAGGTGTCCTGGAGCTCACTCTGTAGACCAGGCCAGCCTTGAACCCACAGAGATCCACCTATCTCTGCCTCCCGAGTGCTGGGATTAAAGGACTGATAAGCCTTTGAAGAAGAACATATCAAGAGGCTTTGTCTGGGGAAGAATGGTTGGAGAGTGTGTTTTAGCAATGCATAGTTGAACTTGCTCAGTGGTGGTATGAGCTTCACCAGGCCAAGAATAAGATTATTATATTTAAGATTTGTCATAAAAGAAAATCCCAAATTACCATTTGTCTGGTGATGTTGCAGACTAAGTGTTTGTTTCTATGCCATCTGTTGGTATTAGCCAAAATTCCTTGCCCTGCAGTTATAATGTCAGAATAAGTTCTAAATGAGCTAGATTTATAAATGAAAATCAATAGTGCATTTTCCCTAAAACAAAATGGCTTTGGAAACAACTTCAGAACTTATTTCTGAATATAAACATTGTTTTTATAGATCTGAGAAAGTAATTTTGACATTTTATTACTATAAAAGGGTGTGGCAATTATATATTGTAACATAGGTTCTATTAAATGTTCATACTGAAATGTAGCCAGTTGTTAAAGTGGAAAATTGACACCATAAAACATTAGATGTTAATATAATTCATAAATAAGCTATATGATATATTATCTACTATAGATTTTTTCCATTTATTCCCTCAAGTAAGAAATATAGTTTTATTCTTGAATATTTATAATTTCTCCACAAACACTCATCTCCCTTATTCATCCGTAAGTGGCTACACATGTGCACAGATAAACACATTTGTCTTTGAATCTTTAATTTTTTCCCCTTTAAGAAATATGTCTCCTACCTGCTTAGCTTATGTTGATTTCTGTAGCTGCTTTTGCCTAATAGGTGGCTGTTAGCTTATGAGGCCATAATAAAGTGGAGAAACACTTGCTTTCAAATGCAGCTTTCTGCGTGTCTACTTTGATTACAAGAAACAGTACTTTGACATTCTGTACCAAAATGGGAAATGCAGAATCCAGTTTTAATTTTTAGGGGTTCATCTATCAAAGCATCTAGTATTTCAGATGCTGTGTGATAATAAAAGTATATTTCTAGACAGGAAGGTTGATTTTCTTAAACAGAATACTCTACCTCTGGTTTCCCAAACTACTCATTTTATGAATACCTGTGAGATGATAGTTTGGAATGAAGCTACTTGATGAGTGCTTTTATCTCAGAGTGTTTCATCTCTGGTCAATACCTGAAAAGCTCCAAAATTATTCTCTAGTAACCTTGAAAGCCTCACCTGCCCATACAGAAATATAACTCTCATGCCAAAGGAGTTGAGTTAGTTTATTCTAGAGCCAAATCTTAGTGACTCAGGCCTGAGAACACAGGTTCAGTTTACTCCAAAACCCATGTTCCAATCCAGTAACCATTTCATGAGGTTTATAGCAATAGAACAAACAGAACCATAAATCAAGACCCTTCAAATACATTGGTGAAAATATCAAGTGGTAGGTTACAACAGTGAAAACTCTGTATTGGCGTGAGATTCTCCTGACAATGTTCTTAGCCTTTTGATTGGTGGAAGCTAGTGATCTGTTAAGTTAATACATTCCAAAAGACTTCACTCAGTAATCTCAAAGATGTTAGGTCTGACAGAGAGGTAGAAAAGTAATATCTATCAAGAGTACTAAAGATAGCCCAAGAGATAAATTATAATTAGTCTCTGGATCTGCAACCTTTCAACTTCTCCAGTCATTAGTTGATAAGCCTTACAGACCATTAGTATAAAGTACGGCACTTTCCAGAAACTTTCATTGGTACACTTTAACTTCTCCAACCTCATTATCATTATTTAATCTTTCTCTCCAGTCTGGAAACCAACAACAGCCTTGCCATTAACAGTTTGCTCTGTCTTCAATTTTCTTCAAATTTCTAAGAGTATCACTTAGCTAGCTCCTTTTGAAAATTCAACCTTTTCAAACTAGAGATAGGTCTTATCTGACCAGCTACTAATATACAGTAACCTTCAACATTCTGTGATACTGCTTTTTTTTTTCTTATGTAGGAGAAATATACTACCACTCAACCTTTTTTTTTTTGGTCTTTTCGAGACAGGGTCTCCCTATAGCCCAGGTGTCCTGGAACTCACTCTGTAGACCAGGCTGGCCTTGAACTCACAAAGATCCACCTGCCTCTGCCTCCCAAATGCTAGGATATCATCCAGCGATATTGCTTTTTAAAAGTGATAAATCAAATTTTTGTTTTTGCACCTGTTCCATCCCATCATATAAGGAAGAAAGCTAACATTTTCATTATCTCCCTCCCCTTTTTCTTCTCTCCTTTGTCACTTCTTTCATCCTTTCTTCTTATCCTTTCTTCTTTCCTCTGGAAGAAGACCATTTAGTATCTCAGTAAGGTATATATTGAAATGGATAGCTGCATGGATTAATGTTCTCTCTAGTCCTTTTGTTGTACCCCCTGTTGTTCTAGCTAATAATACTAATCTTTGTTTTGTCATTTCTGTTGAAGAATTTGCACCACTTCTAAGTTTTTTTTTTCACAATGTTTATTGATAGATACAAGTACATAAAATCAGGGCATGAACATGATTTGATAGATTAAATACACTTAATTTCAATACTATAATAAGGGAAAAATTCAAATTCTCACCATTTGTTTCATACCCACAAAAAACCACTTCAAGGGCATTAACGATCTCTCAAATCTGATCAGTTTTGTGCAAGTAAACCATGTTTCTTTTTGAAAAAGATTTGTGCACTTGCCCAGGCTCAAGGATATTGAAATCTAGCACATAAAGCCCATTACTAGAGGTAGAAGTACAGTCAATCTACTATTATGGCAACAACCATCAATTACAGTTAAGGATTTTCTGTAACAACCAAATGGGTAATCTAATATTGTAGCTCAGCCAATCAAGTTCTTCCCCCAAAAGCCATGGAGCCAGCACCCTCTGATCCCGTCACTGGGATGACAGACACAGACAGACCCTTAGAGCTCACCAGCACCCTCTGATCCCATCACTGGTCTATCAGACTCAGATACTTAGAGCTCACCAGCCTGCCCTAGAATTCACCAACACCCTCTGATCCCATCACTGGGATAACAGACACAGACAGACCCTTAGAGCTCACCAGCCTGCCCTAGAACTCACCAACACCCTCTGATCCCATCACTGGTCTAACAGACTCAGATACTTAGAGCTCACCAGCCTGCCCTAGAATTCACCAACACCCTCTGATCCCATCACTGGGATAACAGACACAGACCCTTAGAGCTCACCAGCCTGCCCTAGAACTCACCAGCACCCTCTAATCCCATCACTGGGATAACAGACACAGACAGACCCTTAGAGCTGACCAGCCTGCCCTAGAACTCACCAGCACCCTCTGATCCCATCACTGGGATAACAGACACAGATCCTTAGAGCTCACCACCCTGCCCTAGAATTCACCAGCACCCTCTGATCCCATCACTGGGATAACAGACACAGACCCTTAGAGCTCACCAGCCTGCCCTAGAACTCACCAGCACCCTCTAATCCCATCACTAGGATAACAGACACAGATCCTTAGAGCTCACCAGCCTGCCCTAGAACTCACCAGCACCCTCTGATCCCATCACTGGAATAACAGACACAGACCCTTAGAGCTCACCAGCCTGCCCTAGACCTCACCAACACCCTCTAATCCCATCACTGGGATAACAGACACAGATCCTTAGAGCTCACCAGCCTGCCCTAGAACTCACCAGCTAGCCCGTCTAGCCAAATTGGTGAGCTCCAGTTCAGTGAGAGACTCCGTCTCAAAAAATAAGGTTGAAAGCTATTGAGAAAGACACCTGATGTCATCTTCTGACCTCCAGATACATGAGATGTGTGTGCGTGTGTGTACATGAACATGTACACAAACATACCACACATGCACAACATATACCACACATGCAAAGTTTTAGTAATAATGTTTATATTGATCAATGATAGAGTACTTGCCAGGGTTAGCATCTATGAGTATCTAGATTTGATCCCTAGCACCGAAGGGGAAAAAAAAAAAAGGAATGCAAATGGGTTGGGTAAGTCACTTAGTAGAGTACTTGGCAAGTATGCGTTAAGCCCTGATTCGGTATCTAGCACTGCATTAGAAAAATACTGAGCAACCTACTCAGGGTCTAATTGTATGTTTTTTATAATACTATTGGTAATTAAAATGTAACCTGTTTTTATTGACACTCAAATAAAATACACTCCCTGTTTAATGTTGTAATATGATGCCATGCTGTTTGTTGGCACTTAAAAAACTCTACCTTTACCCACTGAGTCTTACTAATGCCATATGAGAGGCATTTCTTGATTGGTGTAGAACTCAGAAATAGGAAATTAATTAACTAATCACGTATACACTGAGACCTTTTGATTAGCATGTTACTGGTTTTGATCAACATTCTGAGAATCTAGCTTCAAAACCCTAAATATTTATATAGTTGTTTTTATGACTCTCCTTTCAATATGAAAAAAAAATAATTGCTGACCATTAGATAAAGTACCAAAAGGGATTTCATCCCTTTTCTGTTGTTTCTCTGTTTTCTTTATAGTGAATAGCTTATAGGAGAGAACATGTAGAAGACTCTTACAGAGTTGAAGATACTCTATATATTGGAAAGTAGATTTGATTTGTGAATTAAATGCCTTTTTATTTTTAGTTTCTGTCTCAACATATTTAACAAGGGTTTCTATGTCTGTCTTGTGAGACTTCTACTCATTTAAGAACTAACCATTATCGGGGCTGGAGAGATGGCCCAGTGGTTGAGAGCACCAACCGCTCTTACAGAGGACCCAGGTTCAATCCCCAGCACCCACAAGGCAGCTGAGAACTGTCTGAAAACTCCAATTCCAGGAGAACTCCAGTTCCAGGGGAATCCGACACCCTGTTCTGACCGCGGCATTGCACGACACGGGTGCACAAACCTACGTGCAGACAGTACACTCATACACATACAAAAATAAATAAAATTAAAAAAAAAGAACTAACCATTATCTAAAGGATATTCACTCCTGGTTCTACCTTGTATAATTATAGATAATGTTCTTGTGAAACCACTATTTAAAGTTAATCATTTTTCAATTTTTCAAAATTTTAATTAGCAAGCAATAAAAGAAAACATCAGAAAAAAGAGAAGCAGCAGAGAAGGAAAAACGTGCCAGGATAGCTAAAGAATTGGCGGAGAAAGAAAGACTTGAACGCCAGCAAAAGAAAAGGCGCTTACTAGAAGTGAAAACTAGTGAGTAATGTTCAATTCACTTTTCATGCTGCAGACACTCACGATTTATGTGCTTGCTTTGTTAGCATTGTAATATATTTGGAGAACAAAATATCACCACATGTTTCTGTACCTAAACCATAGAGCAGCTGTTTCCTCATGAGTTTGGCCTCCCATTAGTTTGCCAATGTTTGTATCTTCCTTTAACGTTGGTCAAGGGTAATTTGCTCTTCTGGTAGACTTCTAGTGTATTCTCTTTCCTTTATTATTGCATGGATAACAAGTCTGTTGCAGTGTTTGTCTGTTCATGAGTTTACGACCACTGGAGCCTGGTCAGCCTGTCTAGTGTCACTTCCTTAACCGACTCTCCCTCACCCAGGAGTGATCAGCTACCAATAGCTTCTTGACTGAGGTTGAGCTGCTTACCCATTTCCCCAGTTCTGTGCTTGGGTTTTGTCTGGTTTTCGTTTGCATGGTTCTTGTACATGCTCTCCCTATAGTTATAAGTTCATACGATCAAGATCCCAGAACCCTAGAAAACCATTTCCTTGTGGTCATTCACCACCACTGGCAATTAAAAATCTTTCCACCAGAACTGGGGGCACAAACTTGACCCAATAGGCTTTAACATGTATGACAGAATGCTTGAAATCCAGTGGTGCTATGTGAGGTGGTGCAAATACTGGAGGGTCTAAATATCATTTAAGATGTATTGGGGCTGGAGAGTTGGGTCAGTGGTTAGGAGCACCAACTGCTCTTGCAGAGGACCCGGGTTCAATTTCCAGCACCCACATGGTGGCTAAGTACCATCTTAACTCCAGTTCCAGGGGAATCTGACACCCTCCTCTGACCTCCAAGGCATTGCATGACACAGGTGCACCAACCTACATGCAGACAGTATATTCATATATATGTAAAATGAAAAAAAAAATTTTAAGATGGACTGTATGAATTGCACAAAAAGTCAATAAAAATGATTTTAAAAGTTTACATTAATACAAAATTGACTGAGAAATTTTAGTGTGATTTTTTTTTTCAACAGACTACTTCAGGGGAGGGACAAAAGGTAACAAAGGAAATATTGATTAAAAGTGATTTAAAACTGGGTGAGAGGTGTGCCCCTTGCCTAGTGTGCTTGAGGCTCTGAGTTTAGTTTCTAGTGTTAAAGAAGGAGGGAAATGATAAAGGAAGGAAGGAGCCAGGCCTGGTAGCTTATGACTTTAATCCCAGCACTTGGGAGGCAGAGGCAGGTGGTTCTCTGTGAGATCAAAGCCAGCCTGGTCTACAGAGTGAGTTCTAGGCCAGCTGGGACTACAGGGAGAGAGGAAGGGAAGGAGGAAAGTCAACAAAAGAAAAAGGGAGAAACAGAGACAGGAATCACATAGCAAACAGTCATAATCCTTATAAATAAATGTGGAATAAAGAAAATTTAAAATAGTTTTTTTCTTCCATTCATGCCAATACTGTAGTCAGTATGTTTCAATGTATCCTTCAGTGACTCAGACTGAAACTTCATACAGAAAAGGTCATAATATCTGAGATTTAAGTAAAAATGGTCTGGAGTGACTAGGATATAGCCAGTCTTATGGATGAAACAAGATTAGCTCTAAATAGTAGTTGCTAAAGTAGCTAATATGTGCTATAAGAAATGGTGTACTCACTATAGTATTTTCTCTAAGTTGTCTTCTAATCTTTTATTTCTAATTTCTTTCTTTTCTTTTTTTTTCTCTTTTTTTTCCTCTCTTTTTTTTTTCTTTTGGTCTTTTTCAGACAGAGTATCCCTTTAGTCTCAGCTGGCCTGGAGCTCAATCTGTAGACCAGGCTGGCCTTGAACTCACAGAGATCCACCTGCCTCTGCCTCCTGAGTATTAGGATTAAAGGCGTGCACCACCACACCTGGATATTTCCAATTTCTAATGGAATTTTTTTAACTTAACAGATTTAATTTTTATAGTAACATCATATTTTCTAATCATAGAAGACACCACTAACAAGTGAAGCAAAAATAATCAGTTGTAGTTCAGTTTTCAAGCTCTGAAAAATCTGGCTCTTTCACTTCAAACCCACTAAGGATTGCATGTTTTAATTAAGATCCATCAGCTTCCCTGATAAATTATGGTAGTTTACAAGTCAGAACTACAACTGTTCCTAAGGTTTCCCCAGGGAGAGGCAGATATTCCTCCTCTGTCTTCTTCCACCTTTAAAGGAATATTTTATGTTTAATAATACAAACAGTATAGTAATGTATCACATTTGTTTCTTCTAGGAACAAAAAATCATATAAGCACTTCTTGTTTGTTTGGAATACAACACTACCAAAAATGAAGATCAGAAGGGATTACTGTTGACTCTTAAACTATGGTTTTGAAATTCTCAAATTAAAATCTTAGCTTAATTTGTGGTGCATCATGCTATGTGGAACATTTGCTCATCTAGTTAAGAGTTACCTAGCCAACTATTGATGACAACTTAGTGTCCTGTTGGGATTTTACCTGAGAAACTTTTACACAGAACCTATCAGGGTTGTACTGTTACATCAATTTGGGAATTTGGAAAACCAAAATTTAATATAGATCAAAAGATTCAGTGAAACTTCCGTAGACTATTGATTCCATTCCTGTTCTTTCTTTCTCTTGAATAAAAATTCCATTATAGCCAGGCATGGTGGAGCTCACCTTTAATCCTAGCACTCAGGAGGCAGAGGCAGGTGGATGTCTGTGAGTGAGCTCCAGGCCAGCTGGGACTTAAAGGAGACCCTGTCTCAAAAATACAAAAAAAAAAAAAAAATCCATTATGAATAACAAAATGATTTTTCCAATTTAAAAATACTTATGCAGTATAGAAAACACCTAAAAATTAATAGATTAGAAGATCATTACCCTTAATTCCCTATCCTTAGAATCACTGTTAAGGGGCCAGAGAGATAGCCTAGCGGTTAAGAGCACCGACTGCTCTTGCAGAGGACCCAGGTTCAATCTCCAGCACCCACATGGCGGCTAAGAACCATCTGCAGCTCCAATTCCAGGAAAACTCCAGTTCCAGGGGAATCCGAGACCCTCTTCTGAACTCCGCGGCATTGCACGACATGGGTGCACAGACCTACATGCAGACAGTACACTCATACACATACAAAAATAAATAAAATTAAAAAAAAAAAGAATCACTGTTAAAATTTGGGCACATTGTTCTTAGAATTTTGAAATGTTCTGCCTATGAATATAAATTGTAGTCCTGGTGAGTATGCAACTTGGTGTCAACTATAATTGACATTTTTGCTGGGTATAGTAATCTGGGTTGGCATCTATAGTCATTTATTACTGGGAATACATTAGTCCACGTTCTTCTGGCTTCCATAGTTTGCACTGAGAAGTCAGCTGTAATTCTGATAGGTTTTCTTTTTATTTAATTTTTTTAATATTAATTTTATTTATTTCTGTATGTGTATGAATGTACTGTCTGCATGCAAGTTTGTGCACCCGTGTCGTGCAATGCTGCGGAGGTCAGAAGAGGGTGTCAGATTCCCCTGGAACTGGAGTTCTCCTGGAATTGGAGTTTCAGACCGTTCTCGGCCGCCATGTGGGTGCTGGGGATCAAACCCGGGTCCTCTGCAAGAGCGGTCGGCGCTCTTAACCGCTCGGCCATCTCTCCAGCCCCTGATAGGTTTTCTTTTATATGTAACTTGTTCTTCTCTTGTGTCTTTCAGTATCTTATCTTTGTTTTGTGCCTCTAGTGTTTTAACTATGATATGGCCTGGGGAATTTCCTTTCTGACCTTGTCTGTTTGGAGTTCTGTGTGCTTCTTGTATTTGTATGGGTTTGTCTCTTTTCAGTTTGGGGAAATTTTCTTCTATTATTCTGTTGAAAATCTGATCGATACCATTGTCTTGGGATTCTTCTCCTTCCTTTATCCCTATGATAAGGAGGTTTGATCTTTTCATAGGGTCCCAAATTTACTGAGTGTTCCACTCTTGTGTTGTTGATGTTGTTTTTAATTGTCATAATCCTTCTTTGAGCTTTCTAGTTTTTCCTTGCTATCTTCCAGGTATGATATTCTATTTCTGCTTCATCCAATCTGCTTCTGAGGCTGCTTTCTCCTATCCTTTCCTGTTGATTGGATGAATGTTCAATTTCCTTTTTCATTTCATCCCGTGATTTCTTTCACTTCCTTTTGTAGCTTGTCAGTTTCTTCTTGTAGTTCCTGCTGATCTGTTTCCTTTTTCATTTCAGCATGGGATCTTTTCAGTGTTTCTCTTTCCTTCTGGAATTTGTTATTCTTTCCCTCCAGCTCCTTCTTGAGTTCTTCATTCTCTCCCTTTAGTTCTCTGGTTTGTTCTTTATATTCTTTAATTTCTTTGATTAGGTCTATGATTGTTTTTCTAAGATCCATGTCCTGGGTTCCTTCCAGTGAGATCTCATTGTAGGGATCTTCTATAGGACTTGTAGCATCCGGTGGAGATTTATTATGTGTTTTTCCCATTGTTTTTTCTTTGTGTTTTTGGCATGTGGGTTTGTTTTATTTATTTATTTAGACATTTTATTTAGACATTTTTTAATAGGGTTGTAAAATATTGTTTCCTGGATAGCTTCCTTCCCCAGATATCCAATGTAATTCAAGAAAATTGGAAGCAACATAATATTAACAGAGTTAATATCGGGGGTAGTCTTAACACAGGCGAGGATGCCCTCAGGCTGGAAGAATATGACAGAGTTGTATAGTAACAGAAAGCATATAGATGACTAACTGCACTTGGAACAAGCACTTCTTCAGAGGCTATTGCCCAACTAGAGTGAGTTGTCATCATAGAGCTGCCAATAATAATTATCATTAATGGGTAGAAGTGACAGTAATTTTAGTTCAATATAATCCTTTGAATGTTTATTTTTAAACTATTAGTGCTATTCAGGCAGAAACTTTTGCAAAGCAGAAACATTTTTGTTGAATTAGTGCTGAATCAGAGGTTCCATCAGTAACAGTCAAGAATGTAGTGTGAAGGATCGCTGCTTTAAGAAGTGCCAGAGTTCCTCATAGACATTCCAGCTCTTCTCTGGCAATTAGTTGGAAGATGCTAAATGTGTGACAGTTCCTCTTTTTAACTGTAAAGTCAGTTGCCTTCAAGTGTTAGGAAGGCAGAAAGAGTACTTGGGAAACAAAAAGGTTTATTTTGATTCAGAGGCCAAGAACCAAGGACAAGGGAGCTTTCTGTGCATTTCAGTTCTGATTTAAAAGTAGTAACTCTGCCACTGCTGCACCGCAGTGTGATCTCTGCTCCTCAGTGTTGACTAGATTGTGCTTTCTGCTGGGCTCCTACGGGAGTAAAAGTATTTTTCTTATCCTTTGTCCTCTATTATTTATTTTAATGTTTGCTATGGACCAATACTGCTCCTTAATGCTCACTCAAAGCACAGTGCCTTTTGATAGAAGTTAGTCACTTGTTGGGTATTTTTTTATTTTTGTTTTCTGTTTTTCATTTTATGTGTATGAGTGTATTGCCTGCATGTATGTAAGTGCACTCATGTCATGCAATGCCAACAGAGGTCAGAAGAGGGCATTGGATTCTCCTGAAACTGGAGTTATGGACAGTTAGACCCCATGTGAGTGCTGGGGATCAAACCCCGTTCCTTTGCACAAGCAGTCAGTGCTCTTAACCACTGAGCCATCTCTCCAGCCCCACTTGTTTTTGAATGCATAGACATTTTCATTGGGTAGATGTTAAATCATTTTAATGTTTTAAACAGGCAGTTATCTTTTTGCTGTGACTAATTGTATTGTTTCAAGCTTTAATGGATGAAATCATCATGTATGATCATTAGCAGTACTTTCTTTTGTCCGTAAGGAAAAATCCTTCTGCTATCCTTCATATACGGTGTTTTCAAAGACTGCTAAAGGAACTTAGTTAAGAAACCAAACTGTATGGGCTTTGCAACGTTCTAATGGATTTCATGTAACACACTAACATACACGACCCTTCAGCCTGAGGAAATACTTTCTTCTCCATCATGGTGTCTGCTGATACCATTGAGCAAGTTTCCTCTTATTCATTTGAAGGCATTGGTGGGAAAATTAAGAACTATTTCTTCTCCCTGGAAAATAGAAAAATCCAAGAGAGATCAACCTTTATTCAGAATTGTGTTTGCTTGCTGGGGGAACACTGACATGGAATGCTGCTTCTGAATTTTTCTTCCCCTATGAGAAAACCCCTTTTTGGTTTTGGTGTCATGCTGTCCTAAAGCTCTGCTCTCTGATGTTACAGGAATAGAACACTAACTCAGTTATTGTTCATCAGCTCCTAAAGAGCAAATTACGAAGAGAAGGGAGCAAGGCCTCTAACAGTGTTTCCATCCCCACAGTCAGGGGAATGTCTAGAGATAGAAATCTTTCCATCTGAACTTTACAAGGTATCCAGTGAAGCTCTGTGTGTGTGTGTGTGTGTGTGTGTGTGTGTGTGTGTGTGTGTACCTGTGTGCTTTTCACTTGCTATGATGTAGAATCACTTGATTCTGAAACAAAGTATGAAGTTTGGGGAACATATCTTCCTTCTAGAAACCTATCAGAGCTTTTTGAAGTTAAGATTTATCTTGTTTCATTAATCACTCAGTTCTCTTTGAAACACAAAATCAACTTCTTTATACAGAAAGATTAAGCATTCTAGTGTTTCTCAATAAATCTTAGAAAGATAAAGCTTTTATGGCATTACTGTACTTTAGGAAACAGGCCTTTCAAAGTAAACTGCTGCTTCTAAGAGTATCTTTCCATAACAGGGTGTTCAATAAGCAGTTCTAAAATATTTATATAATTCATGTTTTAGGGACAAAAATTCTTCAATTGTAGGTGTCCTGTTTATGCCAACCTACTGAAAAGTAAATTAGATTAATCATAGGACTGGATATGACATATGACAGGTTTCTTTTACATGTTTGTTTATTGGGTAACAAATTGAAAGTTTGTAGTCATGAAAGCCAACTCAGGTGTGCAAAGATATAACTATTTCTATACAATCTAAATTAATTCCTAACTGAGCCACTGGCCTGCTTAATCATAAATAACCTAGTCAATTCTTTCTCTGTGTGTATATCATTAACTCCAGCATAGAGTTCAGTTATTCATGTTTGAAATTTGCAGGTAACTTGTATCTTTTTCCTGGTTCCTTTCTGTCTGTGTCTGTAACAGCCTCCCCCCTTTGACATACGTTCTCTTGTCTGCTTTTGCTAAAGGTAGTGAATCATTTGCCTTTGAAGGGCACCCTAAGATGGGCGTGGTAATGTTGGTGATTCTCAGAAGTATTCATTTGATCTTGCATTCCTTTCTGTGACCTTCTCTTTCCCCCAGCTGGATAGACGGGAAGTTTCTGTCTTCCAATCAAAGCATTCACCTTCCTTTGGGAGCTTCTCCAGTCTTCTGCATGTAAACATCAGTTGTGTATGTGGAATCTAAGATGTTGCTGCTATTGGATTCTGTCTTCTGTGACTCTATAGGAAATTCTGCTTTCAATTTCTGGAGTGAGTGTGCAGGGCTCCTCCATGGCATGCAGACTTACTTGCCATCTCTCTCCCACTTGATGGGGCATCTATTTCATTTTATACTTTTTTTAAATTTTATTATTTTTGTATGTGTATGAATGTACTGTCTGCATGTAGGTTTGTGCACCCATGTCGTGCAATGCCACAGAGGTCAGAAGAGGGTCTTGGATTCCCCTGGAACTGGAGTTAAAAACAGTTCTTAGCTGCCATGTGGGTGCTAGGGCTCAAACCTGGGTCCTCTGCAAGAGCAGTCGGTGCTCTTAACTGCTAGGCCATCTCCCCAGCCCCTCATTTTCTACTTTTAAATGTGCTTTGCATTATTTTCCAGTTGAGTATTTCCGGGAAAAGTCATTTTGACTTCCACTTTAGAGTAGGGGAAGGGAGGATTGGCTGGTTTCTGTTAGTTTTTTGAAGTGTAGAGTCTTGGATTAGGTGAATATCAAATATAAACAGAGTGAAATGAAGGTTCTGGGTTTCAAAGCTTGAGAATCTAATGAGTTGAGTAAATGAAGAGAGAGGCATGAAATTTACATTTGGACCAACAGTTAATGTACCTAACCTGGAACGATTGGGTAGAGCTGTAGGGTCAGGATGGGGCAAACTGGAAGTCAGGGGTCTGTTGTGCTTTGGCCTCATTCTGTCAACACATTTCCAGAGCAGTAGCCAAGACAATGTCTGTTTTCTGTGAAAGATATGGCTCTGGGGCAGAAGTACAGATGAAAGAGAAGTTGAAGAGCTAGATGGAGTGAAGCTGATAGCCAGCGGTGGTGCAAGACACACCTTTAAATCCTAGCACTTGGGAGGCAGAGGCAGGCAGATCTCTATGAGTTCAAGGCCAGCCTGGTCTATAGACTGGCTGGGGGTTACAGGGAGACCCTGCCTCAAAAAGACCAAAAAAAAAAAAAAGCTCTTATAGGGGGTACAGAACTTATATGTCAAAAGTTTAAGCTAAGAGATAAAGGAGCTAAGTAGAATACCTGAACTAAGAAGACAAAATGGATTTGAACAGAAGTTTCAAAACAGAGTATATAGAGCTTAGAGTTAATTGGGGGGGGGTGGAGAGACAGAGACCCCACTTTTACAACTGGGTGGATGATGCTTACATTTAGGACTCATTGATTTTTGTATCTCTGGCTTCAAGCTGTTTTAATCTTGGAGGTGAGTTCACCTGGTAGCAAGTATAAAAAAAAAAAATTGCACAGTAAACATTACTTCTTTCATCAAAGAAAGTAAAGAACAATGCCCTTGTTATCAAAGACCAGCTAGCAATTTTGGGTAACTGAAAACAAAGAACAACAAATCATGCCTATTACCTCATGAAGGTAATCTGGAGGTGGTCCATTTCTGAAGAATCTAAGTGAAGCTTAGGTTCAAGCAGGTAAAAGAGAGACTATAGTCCAGGCATGGTGGTGCACGCCTTTAATCCTAGCACTCGGGAGGCAGAGGCAGGCAGATCTTTGTGAGTTCAAGACCAGCCTGGTCTACAGAGTGAGTTCCAGGACAGCTGGGGTTACAGGGAGACCCTGTCTGGAAAAAGACAGACAGACAGACAGACAGACAGACAGACAGACAGACAGACAGAGAATGAATATCCTGTTGACCTCTCTGCAGATAGCTGTCCAATCCTATCCTTTCTCCTTCAGCTGGAACTAGCCCAGATACTCAGTAACAAGCCTTGGCATATATAATTCTTAAAGCTTGTTTGACGTTTAATTTCTTGGCATATGTGGTAATGTTGTAGTTAGTAATTAGTGATTTCTTGAAATATTTTAAGCAGTAATTATACCTTATCTAGCATTTGAAAGATATTCCCAAGGCTCCTGTGTGATTTGCTCTTACAATTAACTTTTTGACCTAAAAAGTTACAATAATGAGCATCAAAATACCTCCTTCATTAATAGAATTATTATTGTATTGGTAGAAGAAAATCCTTCCTATCACAACTTTACTTCAGCAAATGTTTATTTTGTACATATTATGTCACCCTGCTATGTATACCTAAGGATGCAGAGCAAACAGAATAAACACACATGCCTGCCTTTGTGGCCTTGTGTTCACCCTAGAGACAGACAACATGTAAGATAAATATGTTATAAGAAGTCTACAGTTCTAAGGAGAGACAAAGTAGGAACAGGAACTACAAAGTCTGAAAAGGGTGGCAGCTAGTTAAGGTAGGGTTGTTTTGCTTTCTTATTTGCCAAGATTCTCAGCATTGTGAACAATGTTGTTTTCTGTGAATGTAATTATGATCCTATAATGTTACTGCTACGGGTCAGGGGTCCCGTGACCATGGCTCAACTCCTTCTCTACTGGTACCTGAATGACAGTAGGCCAGCTAGCTTCCCAGAACTCTTCTACCAAGTAATATTCCTCATGGAAATGAAAATTTCATCCACATTTTGTAAATTAATTCTTAAATTAAGAAACCTGCCCCATTTGAGCCTGCCAATCAAATTTTGTTTGCCCCCCCCCCATTTATTCTATAATCCTGTCCTCTAGGTGTATGTAATAGGATTTTTTTCATTAGGTAGTTTATGAATCTCTCTCATGGATGGTATGTTTTATTTTGTTGTTGGATTTTGTTTTTCATGTGTGTATTTGTTGGTGCTTTCACACAAGTATGCTTGTATGTGAAGGCCAGGGGACAAATTCTGGGGTAATCCTCAGAAAGGCCAGTCTACTTCCTTTGACACCGAGTCTCTCATTGACCTAAAACTCACTGATTAGGCTGGACTTAGTGGTCAGCATGCCTCAGGGGTCCTTGTGTCTTCCTCCCCAGCAGTGGGATTATCAATTTTGATGTGTTACCATACCAAGTACTTTTTATATGGGTTCTAAGCATGGAACTCAGGTCATTGCAAGTGCTCTAACAACCGAGCCAACCCCCAGCACCTCCCCACACACCATACAATCTTTATTCAGTTAAAAAAAACAAGAGATGATTAGAAAGCATCAATAAAAAAAATTAATTAATAAAAAAATAATAAAAAGTAAGAAATAAATAAAAATTAAAAAAAGAAAAAGACACTGATGTGAGGAATCTGGGAAAATACATACATATGCAGGAATGTATACTTGTAGAAAGACCTTTTTATTAATGAATGATTGCTCATATTAACTACTAATCTGCTAACAATACTCTTAGTTTTCTAAATGGAAGGTCCTTAGGATATATGGGGAACATGAATAAAATGTCATATATTACAAAATTGGTTGACTTTTCTACAAAGTGGCAACTTCCCATTTTCTCTGATAAGTACTCAATACACACTTCTGGCCATTAAGAACAGGGTTCATTAACATGCATTAACTAGCAGCCTGATCTAGTTGTAATGCACATTTTAATGTAGGACATGTTCAGTGTAGTGTAAGTATTTAGTTTTGTCATAAAAGGTAGAGTGGCCTCCTGTGATAAACCAAGGTTCTGAGATCAATTTAACCTGGATAAAATCTTTATCCATAACAACTGTCATTAAAAATGACTAGCATTTCACTAATTAGCCAGCCATTTACAACCCATAAGCTTCTCACAGATGGTAAATGTTTATAAACACCCACAGATATGTGCACAGCTGACTCTCAGTTATCCACAGGAATAGGGGAGAGAGATGATTTAGATTCACTTATAATAGAAAGTTCCCCCATTTTAGCGAGTACCAAACTTGTTTCTCCTTGGACTTTTTACCACAGCTGTTAATGGAGAAGCAAATTAACTAATCTAATTTCAGCTTCTCTTATTGATGCATATACTCCCTGATGAAAGCACTAATATGTACAAATGTGGTCACAAGATGGCTTACAAGAAGGTGAATATGAAACACACGCTTAGATAAATATGTTGAGCCATGGAGAATTGCTCCTATTTCTGTAGGTATGTAACTAATAACTAATTGAAAATTGTGAGATCACAGCAAGAAAATTGCACTAAACTTCCTAGCGATCAAAGAAAGCATCTTCAATTCAATAGAAAGGGTGTGAAGATCCTTAGTGTTCTGGTCCTGTGTTCATCATTCTTCTCACATACTTCCCAGGTTTATTGTTTTAAGATTTTTGTTGTTATTGTTATTATTATTATTATTATTATTATTATTATTATTGTGCTGGGGATCAGACCAAGGGCCTAATGCACGCTAGGCATGTACTTTACCCCTGAGCCCCAATCCCTCTTTCTGAATTTTTTTTCATCTTAATGTCAGCCTGTCTGCTCTTTCATAGTAAATAAAGAAAAGGAAATGTAACATCCTAGAACACCAAAAGTTATGTCTTTGTCTTGCTTCCTTTGGCTTAAAGAGTCCATATAAAACTTCAAAGCTCATGATCCTTTGTACAGTGGTCTGGCAGTTTTGAAAGCAGCTGTTGGTGGTGTTCACACAGAGCCAAAAACTGTATAGAAATAGCTGAGGGCCCCTATGCCTTTTGCAGAATGGACTAGCAAGAGCTATCACTTTGTGGCCTGGTGACTTAAATGCATGTTCTGTTCCCTGTGAAAGACTTCTTGAGTTAATTCAAGTTATTGGCCACAGTTTCCATGTTTGGAAACATTTATTTTAGAGAATTAGAAAGGAAAATTACTCCTAAACAGCATATTAGAACTATTCCAGAATGTTTAAAGAAGGTATGGATTAGATGGTGATCACAATCAGTGTGAAATCTGTCACTACTAGAACTACCGTGAAGTCTGTCACTACTAGAATTACTGAACTTCACATAAAGGAACATTTTCATTGACAGAGATTTATAATTATTAACCAATTGTATGAGAATCCTATTGGACATCCTGCTAACAAAAACATAGGCTGGGGGACTGGAGAGATGGCTCAGTGGTAAGAGCATTGGCTGCTCTTTCAGAGGACTCAGATTCAATTCCCAGCACCTACATAGCAGCTGGACTAATTCCAGCTCCAGGAGATCCAACACCCTCTTCTGGCCTCCATTGGCTTTGCGTCACACAGGTGCATATAAAATACTCATACACATAAAATAAAAATAAATTTAAAAAAATATTTAACAAAATTTCAGAAAAGAAAAAAAACAGGGTGGGAATTCATTGCTAAGAGATTGCTGAGAGCTTTCTTTCATATATTCACCTTCAGTTGTTGTTTAAAAGCACTCCTGGGCTTCTGGATTGAATAGATGATTGATCACTGAAATAAAAGAGGTAGAGGCTTGGTAGTAATTATGGATGTAGGTTTCATATATTGTGTTAGATACATCTGTTGGATATCCAAATTGCCTTACCTGGTGAGAGATTGGGATAGAGGCTAGTATAACCAATCCATCCAAGTTTGCACAAGATACTACTCTCAGTTTAGTCACAGAGCATTCTGTATTCTAGGAAACCCACTGGTCTGTAAACTAGAATGGTTAACATCCCTAGTCTGAGCTATAAAGTAGATTTTGTGCTGGTGGTAAGAACTTAGGAATAAGTTCCTATACTTCCTAAGTATAGGGAGCCAAGGGTATGGATAAATCATTGCAGTATAAGCTAGGCATGGAATAAGAAAGAGTCAAGAAAGAAAAGCCAGAAAGAGCTTGATAAGTAGTAGCCAGAGAAGTAGTAATGGAACCAGGAACGTCCATGTCATAAAGCCACAGAGGAGTCAACCATTGTCGAGGACAGTCATTCAAACTTTTCATCAGGCTTTTTCTCTTTTCATTCTGAAGTAGAGGAGACCCTTAGCAGAGTAATTGGTTGACAGATTTAAGAGGAGTGTAGAAGCATTGAAACCACCCATCAGAACCTCCTCAGCATAGAAATGTTGAATAGCAGTGGAGTCCAGTGGAGATGGCAGCTATGCATACGTTAGATACTATCCCAGATCCTGCAGTATTATTTCTCACTGTGATTACTCAGCAACTGGTATATTTAGGTGAGGGAATGAAGATAGTGGGGATCCAACCATTGAGAGTTCCATGGGACTGGGGCAGAATAGAGAAAAAGTGATAGAGATAGGACAGGAAAGGGAAGGACAGGGGGAGAGAATTGTATCAATTTATTAGAAGTAAAACATTTCAAGGATTTCATTATGGCCACAGGAGTGAGTTAGTAGAAGGTGGAAGGGATTCATTTCTGGTGATGAGGATGTCAGGGAACTTGAAAGATCTGGTGATTATTTGCTCACTTGAAAGTGGATTTAGGTGGGATAATGGCAGAACCTGTCTAGAAAAGGAAGGATGAGTCAAATTCCAAGTCTGTTCTGGACAGGAAGGTAGACTGACTGGTACATAAAGTAACATTGATGCAGAGGAATGCCCATGGTACAAACCAATGCAGTGTGTCTCAAAGGAGAGTGCTTTGACAGGAGGGAAAATATGTTATTCTAAAATAGCTGCAAAGAAGGTCAGGGAGACAGCAGAGTACCTCTGTTTATCTCACAGATTCTAGGCACATGAAGCATGACAAAAAGTGAACAATATGTACTAGAAGAGGGCAGTGGGTGTCATCTGTGCATTTCCAGTAAAAGCCTGTTTTAAATTAAGGTGAATGGAATGTTTGAAGAAGCTGAGGTAGTAAAGAGATACTAATGTGATAATAATGTTGGAAGATATAGAGATCAGGAGAGACTTAGCTAGTGGTCAGTGGTTGGTTCCTCGGATTAGTAATTATGGTTTCACTGGTCTCAAGGTTTTAACAGAACTATAGCAATTACCAGTAGATGGTCTATACGGGCTCTTACCCTGTGGAAGGCTGTGTCAGCTGACCACAAAGCATAAGCTCCTTAGTCAAGAGACAAGGTGGTAGTTGTGTGAGAGCTTTATTATGATGATCTAGCCAATCAGAGAATGGCACGCTTACTAAAGTGCCATCTTGCCCAGAGTTTGATTTAGCAGCAACTTATATGGGCGGTGATCTTAGTTCGTGCTTTCTCGCTGGTGGGGATTTGTGTCCAAAAGAACACATGTGATCCTAATCACCTGCTCACAGAAGTGTCTCAGGTCTTCATTTTCTCAAGATTTATTTTATATATATAATATATTTTATATATAAATAAAATAAATATATATAAAATACACACGTTTGTTTTGCCTACATATATTTATATGTACCGTGTGTATGCCCAGTACCTGCAGAGCCTGAAGAGAGCATTGGATCCCCTGGAACTAGATTTACAAATGGTTTTTAGGTATTATTTGGATGCAGTTGGAAACTGAATCTGGGTCCTCTAAGAGCAGCAAGTTCTCCTAACTGCTGAACCATCTCTACACCCCCCCCCCCACCGCCCAGTTCTTCAGCTTTTAAAAAAAGATCATAGGTTCTGGGCTGGAGAGATAGCCTAGAGGTTAAGAACGCCCACTGATCCGGGTTCAATCCCCAGCTCCCACATGGCAGCTGAGAACCATCTTTAACTCCAGTTCCAGGGGAATCCGACACCCTCCTCTGACCTCCATGACATTGCACAACACGGGTGCAACAACCTACATGCAGACAGTACACTCATACACATAATTAATAAATAAGTAAATAAGTAAATAAATAAAATTTTTAAAAAGGACCATAGGTTCCTTGAGATATTCATCTGCTGATTCCTTTGGACAGGCTGAAGGGAGGCATTTACCCAATCACTACTTCACAATAATGAAAGAAAACATATGTGACCTTACATACTGTAAGGGTCAAATGGGGTGCATTAGCAGTTCAGGCACACTATCTGATCTTAGCATGGGCTTCAGGAGAACCTAGGAAGCCTCTCCTGATAGGACTGATTCTTCTGTTACCAAATACTACTCCTCTTGGAAGGGGAATGGCTCTCGTCATCTCTATGAGGAAGGACTCATCTCTGAATGACCCACATCTCTTTTTTATTCTGTCACATTCTTGGTATAGGCATTTAGCTCAGAGAGAATGTAGGGAGCCCTTATCTGTCTTACTTGGTTAAGATTCCACCTATAAGAACTACTATGCAGCCAGGCGTGGTGGCGTACGCCTTTAATCCTAGCACTTGGGAGGCAGAGGCAGGCAGATCTTTGTGAATTCAAGGCCAGCCTGGTCTACAGTGTGAGTTCCAGGACAGCTGGGGCTACAGCTGGGGCTACAGCTGGGGCTACAGGGAGACCCTATCTCGAAAACACCAAAAAAAAAAAAAAAAGAACTACTATGCTTCAAGTTGGAGAGATGTCTTAGCAGTTAACAACACTGGCTGCTCTTACAAAAGACCCAAGTTGGGGGGCTGGAGAGATGGCTCAGTGGTTAAGAGCACCGACTGCTCTTGCAGAGGACCCAGGTTGGATCCCCAGCACCCACACTGGTAGCTGAGAACCATCTGTAACTCCAATTCCAGGAGAACTGCAGTTCCAGGGGAATCTGACACCCTTTTCTGACCTCTGCAGCACTGCACAGCACGGGTACACCTACCTACATGCAGACAGTATACTCATACACATAAAATAGTAAAATATTTTTTTAAAAGTCCCAAGTTGGGTTCCCAGCACCCATATGGCAGTTAACAGTTTCCATAATTCCAGTTCCAGGGAATCATACCTCCTATTCTGGCTGCTGCAGGCATTGCATGACACAGATGCGCTTACATGCAATACACATAAGATACTCCTACACATAAATAATGAGAAATAAAATTTCATAAACTACTGTGTCTTTCTGTCTTGGGAAGTTTTCTTTAAATAAATATATTAATATATTTACATATATTAATTTACATATATTTATGTTAAGAAAATTACAGTGCAGGGGATGAGCTTTAGACTCAGAAAGGTATTTTTCACATGTTCTTTGCTGCATGCCTACTGGAGTGCTTTGGTTCATTACCTCCTAATAGTAACTTCCCTGACTGTGATGGCAGCCTCTTTGTACAGATGGCATGAGAATCTAGTTAGAAATTCTAGGTAAAGGCCTTCACTCTAACCAGCACATAAGCATTTGATCAAAGTGGTAGTTCCAAATATATCTTTATTGTTTTTAAGCCAAGATCTTCCATAATGCAAGCCAATGTAGAACTCACTATGTAGACCAGACTGGCTGGGATTTCACAGAGATCTGCCTGCCTAGGCCTCCTGAGTGTTGGAATGAAATGCCACCACACCTACCATTCCAAGTATATCTTGTTTTGTTTTGTTTTATTTTTGGTCTTTTCGAGACAGGGTCTCCCTGTAGCCCCAGCTGTCCTGGAACTCACTCTGTAGACCAGGCTGGCCTTGAACTCACAAAGATCCACCTGCCTCTGCCTCCTGAGTGTTAGGATTAAAAGCATGCACCACCACACCCGGCCCAAGTATATATTAATTCATAGTTAGATTTCTAAATTCTTTACTTCTTGTATGCCTTATTTTAAATAATACTATTCTCGAAGTTACCCAATACCAGCTTTTGTTTGGGGACTTCTGTCTTTATTTTGTCAGTATTTTATTTTATTATTTATCTATTTATTTATTTATTTATTTATTTATTTATTTATTTATTGTCTTTTCAAGACAGGGTCTCCCTGTAGCCCCAGCTGTCCTGGAATTCACTTTGTAGATTAGGCCGGCCTTGAACTCACAAAGATCCGCCTGCCTCTGCCTCTGTCTCCCAAGTGCTAGATTAAAGGCTTGCACCACCATGCCTGACTATTGTCAGTATTTTATAATAGGGACTCATAAGGGGACATTTTCCACTGTTCTTTTGAGAGAACTGAGTACATTTTTGCCTCCAGATTTCTTGCTTTCGCATTTGTTAGTGAGTTCCTTGAAAGTTCATTTCTCTCCCATTTGCATTTTTGTTATTTTGTGGCTTTTGAATCATGTCAGTTGCCCACCATTCTCTTCTCCTGCAGATTCGCCTTCGTATTTGTTTTTCAAAAATATGTTGTTGTTGTTGTTATAATTAAAATTTTCTTCAATTCTTAATTCAAATTTTACTATTTTTCATGTGACTGAGGAATATACAAAAAAAGAGCACCATGTTTTTGTAGAATAAATCTGCATACGCCTTACTAATGAAACAGCAGTGAGTTGAATGCCTTCAGCACTTTATACACAAATTCCTATTATAAATGAGCCAAGAGCCAGGCCAGGTGGCACATGCCTTTAATCCCAGCACTCAGGAGGCAGAAGTAGGTGGATCTCTGTGAAATTTCGAGACCCTGCCTCGAAAAGACCAAAAAATAAAATTAATTAATTAATTAATTAATTAATTAAATGAGCCAAGGACTTGAATCTGTAACTTATTTGGTTTAGGCAAGGTTGGCAGCAGTGAGGTGGGTTCGACCAATGCATTTTGTAAACGCTAAAATGGTAATATATACAAGTGTCCTCTATTTAACATGGTATCCATTGGCTACTTTATTTTAATGTACAAATCAAACACATATCTAAAACTTTAAATACAAGGGTTGGTGTGAAATGATACTCCAGAAATTCTCACTGAGCAGCCACAACTGATGAAATCCTTCTCACCTCTATTAAGCAAGATCTTAGTGCTCTGCTTCTTTTCTGTATAGGTAGTGACTAATTATGAATGAACATCACTCCCAGACTTTAAGTCTCTTGGGAACAACATTTTGGGGCTGGTTCAGCACCTAACACTTAGTGCTTAGCACTTTATTTGCAGAATTGAATTAAACTGCAGACTTCATAGTTTTATATTCCAACTCCTTCCTGAACAAAACAGTTTGAATATTCTGCCAGCACCTCAAAATCAATTCATTTAAAACCCAACTTATCATGTTCCACATAAAACCTGATTTTCATGTTCTCATTTTGGGTTAATGACACCACCATTTTCCCAGTCACCCAGGCTTGACACCCTCACACCATGCCAGCTTTAATCACAGTGAAGTACAGTTTTGATTATTTCACACCTTTCAAAAATATTCCATGGCAGCTCTTCATCCTGAATCCAAGCTCCCACAGCCTGCCCTCTTGACCTTATTTTCCCCTTCCGCCAGTGTGCGCCATATGCTGCTGTCAGAGCATGACTGTCGGGGACCCTCTGGGCCTTGTGTGTGTTTCAAGCACCACCCACTGGCTCCTCACAGCCTCATGTCCATTTATCTCAGCTTCTCCAGAAAGAAAACCTGTGTGAAATTACTGACGCCATTTCCCAGCTCCCTGCTCCTTCCTTTCTTGATTTTTGATTTTGAACTGAGCATTTTCATCATCTAAAAATCACTTCCTTCTTTGTTCCAGAACTTTATAAAAGAAAAAAAAAAAAAAGGCTGGTAAGTTTATTTTTTCCTAATTCACAAATTTAAGAACTATTAAACAATTCTACAACATTCTGTGTTTTCATTGGGAAGTAAATGTTTACCACATTTAAGCCTGTCAAACAACTTTTTGGAGTAAGTGATGCCCTGGCTGAAAAACGAAGCTTCTACCCAGAAGTGGCAGGGGGATGCCATGTCATTAGCCTTTTCATCTCAGAGATACTCCATTCATAAAGGGTCACAGGACTCCACTCACTGTGTGTGAGTCACATTTTGTTAAATGTCACCATCATTTCATATCTACATATGTATTTATAAAGATAAGCTATTTTATTTCCTGACATTCTGTGCTTCAGCAAATGAAGGCATCCATTCAGCATTCTAGACCCTACACCACCCACAAGGCCAACTATGGCAACTTTCTTTTAGCCAGGGAGTCAGTGCTGGTTTTAAATTTTTCCTTTCTTTACTAGAATAGGGCACAGTGAATGCCCTTTTCAGAATGGGACACTTAAATACACCTGTATTTTTGGTAATTATTCACCACTATACGAGTGATCAGTGCCTTTTTTTTATCACCATATGTTAAAATAATTAGCAAACTAGGGCTGGAGAGATGGCCTAGCAGTTAAGAGCACCAACTGCTCTTACAGAGGACCTGGGTTCAATCCCCAGCACCCACATGGTGGCCGAGAACCGTCTGAAACTCCAATTCCAGGAGAACTCCAGTTCCAGGGGAATCTGACACCCTCTTCTGACCTCCGCGGCATTGCACGACACGGGGTGCACAGACCTGCCTGCAGACAGTACACTCATACACATACAGAAATAAATAAAATAAAAAAATAATTAAAAAAAAATAAAATAAAATAGCAAGCTAGAATTTGGACAAACCTCTCAAATGACAACACTATGAATGGTCATAGATAATTCTGTGTCTAGTGTCTTCCATTAAAAATACCTTTTACTTTACTTACTGTGTTCTGGAGATGGTCTCTATCAATAATTTAAATGTGTTTTATTGTGTTTTTTATTTTTTTATTTTATTTATTTTTGTATGTGTATGAATGTACTGTCTGTATGTAGGTTTGTGCACCCGTGTCGTGCAATGCCACGGAGGTCAGAAGAGGGTCTTGGATTCCCCTGGAACTGGAGTTCTCCTGGAATCGGAGTTACAGACTGTTCTCAGCCGCCACGTGGGTGCTGGGGATCGAACCCAGGTCCTCTGCAAGAGCAGTCGGTGCTCTTAACCGCTAAGCTATCTCTCCAGCCCAATGGTTTTCATATATCCACATTCTGAAGCATGGGTATCATACTAGTCTCTTCCATTTTGGCATATAGGTTGTTTCTAGTCTCCTGCAACTATAATCATTATAATGAACATTCTTTAACCTATGCTTTTGCACGCATGTAAATTATGAATGGAGGATAGTTTTGTTTTTTGGTTTTTTTTGAGACAGGGTCTTCCTTTAGTCCGAGCTGGTCTGGAACTCCCTCTGTAGATCAGGCTGGCCTTGAACTCACAGAGATCTGCCAGCCTCTGCCTCCCAAGTGCTGGGATTAAAGGCGTGCACCACCACGACCAGCTTAAAGACAGTTCTTAGCCGCCATGTGGGTGCTGGGAATCAAACCCGGGTCTTCTGCAAGAGCAGTCAGTGCTCTTAACCACTGAGCCATCTCTCCAGCCCCAGAGGATAATTTTCTTATAGAAAAACTTTTTCATGCGGCATATACAATTTTACTTTTGGTAAACACTGTTCCAAAGAGATTGCATTTGTATCCGTCTTCTACCAGCACTGTATGAAGTGCCCTCTTTCCAATACTCAGTTGTCCTCCCTTTTAATTGTTGCCTTACAGATAGATGAAAATTATTTCCCAGTGACTTACTTGGCATGTCTTTAGTTATGAAGGGGGTAGAGGATTTTACCCTTTGAATATAGCTTCCATTTATGCTCTTATATTGAAGTATCACAAATTCAGTAACTTGCAAGAAACAAATTTATTTCTCATTGTTCTGGAGGCCAAGTTCTGCATGCCAATAGACTCATTATCCAGGGAGTACCTGTTTCCTGGTGTGTAAAGATGTCCTTTTCATAAGACTGATCCCACTCAGGAGGGCTCTCCTCCCTCAAAAGTCCACCTCCCTAAATCGTCACTGAGGGGATTAGGATTTCAACCTGTGAATTCTGGGGTTTTACAAATGATAGCCTGCAGTATATAGCTTCACAGTCTAGAAATAATGAGCACACACATTTCCATCCTATCTACTCTGTCTTTCTAGATAAATATTTTATTTTTTATTTTTTTTATTAACTTTATTTCTGTATGTGTATGAATATACTGTCTGCATGCAAGTTTGTGCACCCGTGTTGTGCAATGCCCCGGAGGTCAGAAGAGGGTGTCGGATTCCCCTGGAACTGGAGCTCTCCTGGAATTGGAGTTTCAGACGGCTCTCGGCCGCCATGTGGGTGCTGGGGATCGAACCCGGGTCCTCTGTAAGAGCGGTCGGCGCTCTTAACCGCTAGGCCATCTCTCCAGCCCCTCTAGATAAATATTTTAAAGTTAGTATTTTGATCCATTTGAAATTTATTTTGATGTTATTATCAAGGTCAATAACTATTGTCATGATAGTAATTACTGAGTGTTTTCTTATCACCTATTATTTTAAAATGCCATCTTTATTAAGAATTAACTTTTCATGTACTTTTGATAAGAATTGCTCAGAACAAGGGGCTGGAGAGATGGCTCAGTGCTTAGGAACTCACTAGCTGCTCTTGTAGAGACCCCAGGACCCCAGCACCCACATGGCAGCTAACAAACAGCCTTCTGCAACTTCAGTTCCAGGGGAGTCTGACACCCTCTTCTGACTTCCTCAGGCATTGTATAGCGTAGGTATTGCATGACACAGGTACGCTTACATACATGCAGGCAATACACTCACACACATTAAATAAAAATAATAATTTTATTTATGTATTTATTTTGGTCTTTTTGAGACAGGATCTCCCTGTATCCCCAGCTGGTCTGGAACTCACTATGTAGACCAGACTGGTCTTGAACTCACAGTGATCTGACTGACTTGCTTCCCACATGCTGGAATCAAAGGCATGCACCACCAGGCCCAGCAATAAATAATTTTTCTAAAGAAGAATTACACCAAGTAATACATGTGACACACTGCCGTCCTATCTCATTTGAGCCCAGAACTATCTGCTTTTATGGCTACTCCCAGCATTCAGACACACACACAACACCTTACAGGATGAGGGTTCTGAGGTACAATCCTGGGAAATCTTAGCTTAGCTGTGGAAGATTTTGTTTTATTTTGTGTAGATGAGTGTATTGTCTCCATGTATCTAAGTGTATTGTGTCATGCAGTGCCCACCAAGGTCAGAAGATGGCATCGGATACCCTGGAACTGGAGTTAGGGTGGTGGTTGTTAGCCACTGTGTGGGTGCTAGGAGTCAAACCCAGGTCCTCTGCAAGAGCAGTCAGTGCTCTTAACTGCTGAGACATATCTCCAGCTGGAAAGATTTTTTTTAATAGTCATATATGTGCTTAATGTAACCAAACTAATTTCTTCCTGAACTATTTTGTAGTTACATATTTATCTATCAATTGTATGAATGCTTTTAAATCTTGTACTTTAATATTTGGATTCCAAAAAATGTTTATGCTTTTGTTATGAGTGGAGAATCAAATGAGCAAGGAAACTTTTTCTTAGGGATTTTGCCAGTTGCTTTTATTAGTTTTGAAAATGAAAACATTTTACTTTAAAATATTCAGAAGAAGGTTATTAGATATTTGCATAAGTTCAACTAAATAACTGTGGTGCAAAAAGGATTTTCTTACTAGAGAAACTAAGTAAACAGAAATTTGGAGATGCACAATAGCAATACCATGTGACTTCGTATAGTGTATTTATTTGTGGTGTGTGCCCGTGCATGGGTGCGTGTGTGTGTGTGTGTGTGTGTGTGTGTGTGTTTATAGGTTTAGGGGTGTACTGTTTCATTTCAAGTTTTGTATATGCTCTTAATGTATAATTGAAGCTCATCTCAAGCTCCTAATCCTGCTTTAGCTTCCACAATGCTAGGATTATTTATGGGCATAGGCCATCATGCCTGACATGATTGGTAGTATTTTTAAAATATTTTTTTAAATTTTATTTCTGTATGTGTATGAATGTACTGTCTGCATGCAGGTTTGTGCACCCGTGTCGTGCAATGACGTGGAGGTCAGAAGAAGGCGTCGGATTCCCCTGGAACTGGAGTTCTTCTGGAATTGGAGTTTTCAGATGGTTCTCAGCCACCAAGTGGGTGCTGGGAATCAAACCCGGGTCCTCTGTAAGAGCGGTCAGTGCTCTTAAGCACTAGGCCATCTCTCCAGCCCATGATTGGTAGTATTACTGTAACTAGTATTGATATTACTATTTTTCTTTATGCTTTATATGTATCCATAATATCACAGAATTTTTTTAGTTATTAAGCTACAAGAGTGCACACAGGGCATGAGAGATGGTCCAGCAGATAAAGGCACTTGCCACTAAATCTGAAGACATAGCCTTGATCCCCAGAATCCACATGCTGGAAGAGAGCTGACTCTTGTTTTTTTATTTTGTTGTTTTTTTTTTTTTGTGGGAGAAAAATGATCTCCATTTATTTCGATTCATATACATCCATAGTTGAATTTTAATACAAAAGAAAAAAATTAGAATCTGACAAATGTTTACAAACAAGATACCTTCAAATAGATTTTGCTCATTTCAGCCTGGTGCGGAGTAAGTGACAAATTGTACTGGTGTATTCAAGGCAACGAAATCTGTAGTCCAGGACCACTGAGCCCAACCTTTCTGTAAGCTTCATTTTTCTCTACCATGAACAATAAAACTCATTGTTGATTCCCAGTTGTGTGTGTGCACATGTGAGAGCTGACTCTTGTAAGTTGTCTCTGACCGCCACATACACACACCATGAGATTTGGGCAAGACCCACACCTACCACACACAAAAAATAAATGTAAATTCTTTTGAAAGAACATCCTATATTTTATAAATGTAATCACTACAATCTTACTGTAAATCATGAAATTATTTAAATTCACATCTGGGTATAATACAATAAATTACATAGTGATTGTGTCTTATACATTTCAAATCTATTAGTAAAATATTTTTCACGTAGCTTTACTAATAGAACCTGTAACCAGAGCAGCTAGAAGAATGATTTGCCAGAAGGGGGCAGCAATCTATAAGTGGCAGTTATAGCTAATAACAGTTTATGCCTAGAAACCTAGCAGATGTCTCCCTGTGCTTTGCTGGACAGTATGCATCACATGACCTCTCTAGTTTTATTGACAGAGAGCCTGGGAAAGTATGGTGTATCTGGGATAGGGAGTGAGGCGTTTTTGTTTTAGCTTTTCCACCTCTATACTTAAAGTGGAAAATGAGATGGAAGATGGTTGGAAATGAATTTGTTACATGGAAAAATTAGTAGTGTATATCGTGGTACTAAACAAGGATAGTCACTATGTGATAGGTAACAACATCCAACATTTATCTGGCCTTGCCACATTGGAGGCACTGTCTCCACCTTTATACAGGCTAACCCAATTCTCACAATAGCCCATTGAGGTAAATACTATTATAGACTCCATCTAATAGATGTAAGGAGACACAGAAAGCTCAAGATGGTGTAGAAGGGGTACACAGCTGATCAGAGTGGGGACTGAGACCCAGCCCCAAGAATTGGCTCTTTGAAACTGTTCCATTTCAAAAAGAGGGAATTGTTTTTTATAAAATATTCTAATTTTTACTTCTAACTCACAATCAGAACTGTTCAAGTTATACAGTAATGAACTATAAGGGCTGAAAATGGAAATATTAAACTTGCATTTTTCCCACAAATTCCATTTCTTATTGTTGATTGATTATTTGCAGTATGAAAGAGAACTGCTCTAGTTACCATTTTGTCAGTCATTCCCAGTGAAAATTAGTTCACTAGGTCCCTTGACTCATATTTTCAGCTTTACCTCTGTATTAAAGATTTTAAATTATTCCTGTCTCTTTGCTGCCTGATTTAAGTAGTATTTTGTGCTTTATTCTAGATGTTAAAGACTGCACTGGGTTATCAAGAAAAGCCATATAATCTCTTTGTAATCAGTGACACAGAATAGTAATTCATGTAACTGTGTTAGGGTAACACCAGTGCATTTTTTTTTCTTTTGGAGGAGTTAAGTTCAGTTTGAGCCTATGAGTTTTGTTATTAGCAGTGTACTTTCAACAATTCTTAAAGGGACTGGGCTTTCCATCCTTATTCTCATGCCAAATTCCAGACTGTAATCTTTACATCATGCCAAATTCCAGACTGTAATCTTTACATCACTTACTACTACTGAAATCATTTAGAGTGTAGTGAGTCTTAAAGAATATAGGTCAATGGGGCTGGAGAGATAGCTCAGTGATTAAGACCACTGACTGCTCTTGCAGAGGACCCAGGTTCAATCCCAGCACCCACATAGCAGCCAATAACTGTCCTTAACTCCAGTTCTAGGGGAATCTGACACCCTCTTGTGACCTCCATGGCATTGCACAACATGGGTGCATTTACAGGCAAAACACTCATATACATAAAGTGGGGATAACAAATTATTTTAAGAAAAAGAATGTATGTCATAAAACAATGAGAAGTGAAAGGAGCTGCAAAACATATGTGAAGTAAGCAGTGGCTAATCCCAGGGTGAGAAGAGCCACTGCTCCCTACGGCTTCTTTCCCTGTGGACTGGCACCTGACACACACCACTGCTCCCTACGCCTTCTTTCCCTGTGGACTGGCACCTGACGCACACCACTGCTCCCTACGCCTTCTTTCCCTGTGGACTGGCACCCGACACACACCACTGCTCCCTACACCTTCTTTCCCTGTAGACTGGCACCTGACACACCCTCTGCTGCTCTCTTCTGCATGCTGCTTAAGGGAGCTCACTGCTCTACCATGGTATCAATAACCACTGGACAAAAGTTGACTATTATTAAATACTTGCTGTGAGTCGGAGAAATCTGACTGTAGTCCTTCATAGTTTAAAATTAGTTCACCCCTCCCATAAGGATAAAATCCCTTCACCTCCGAATGCACAGCTAGCTCTTGGTAAGGTGACATTCTCTGGTTTCTTAAGTTTCATCTCTGGTCCCCTGCTTTCTAGACCTATTTATGTCTATCCTCCTAAAATCTTGCTGGTATGTCTCTGAATGCCTGGCTGACCTTTCCATCTTCCAGCAGCTTTGATACTCTCAAAGTGCTATCCTTAAGTTATGGGTATCCAAGAAGGCTTCTGGCCTGTTGGCCCTTTTCCTAAAGCCCCATGCTAATTACTTCTTCTCTATGATGTATTGAGGTCTCTGACCCAGTATCCATCATGCTGTGTCATGCTTTGTTACTACAGGTTTTCTTATTTTTAGGGTAATATAAACTTTTTTTTCATATGTGTATGAATGTACTGTCTGCATGCAGGTTTGTGCACCCGTGTCGTGCAATGCTGCAGAGGTCAAAAGAGGGTATCGGATTCCCCTGGAACTGGAGTTAAAGATGGTTCTCAGCCGCCATGTGGGTGCTGGAGATCGAACCTGGGTCCTCTGCAAGAGCAGTCTGCGCTCTTAACTGCTAGGCCATCTCTCCAGCCCATATAAATATTTTTTAAAGGGATAAGAGTTTACCCTGGATCCAAGTAAGAGTGACCATGGTCTGGGAACACAGATTCAGGTTACCTCCATGGTCTGGGAACACAGATTCAGGTTACCTCCGATTCCATGTTCCAGTTTAGTAATAGTTGCATTATGGTTTTATACTAACAGAATTAAGAAAAGTCATAAATCAAGACACTTTTTTTTTGAGACAGGGTCTCCCTATAGCTCCAGCTGGCCTGGAACTCACTCTGTAGACCAGGCTGGCCTTGAACTCACAGAGATCTGCCTGCTTCTGCCTCCCAAGTACTAGGATTAAAGACATGCACCACCATACCCAGCTCAAGACACTTCAAATACATTGATGGATACATTCAGTAGGGAGGTCATAGCAAAGTGGAGGTCTGGGGAGGGATTCTACCATAAGTCTCAAATGCTATCTGATGACCTGATGGCATTCTTAGCTTTTGGTTGGTAGGACCTTCTGGTCCTCTAAGTTAATACATTAAAGTCACAAGAATGTTAACTCAGAAACAGGTAGGCAAGGTGTGGCTATTTATGGGGTTAAAGATGTCCCCTGGTAATTTGTGAATAAACTCTAGATCTGCAGCATTCTAAGCTCTCCACAGTCATTGAAGAATTAATGTTTGTCTGCCTTGCAGGAAATTCAGCTCAGGATGAAGGAGTTCTTTCTGGGAATGTTCTTTTCCATTCCCCCTGTTGACCAAGCATCACATCTTGTGCATGCAGGGGTCACATACTTTTTATTCCCAGGTTGACACTAGGAAGGCTTATTCCTAGAATCTCATGTAGATGAAGCTCAGTTGTAGGTGAGATAACAGTCTTCAGGAGAGAGGTATAGCTAGCTGGTAGAGCCAATAAAAAAGAAATTCTTGAATCACATCAAAACTATTAGCTGGCCTGGCATGGTAGTGCAGGTCTTTAATCCCAGCATTCCAGAGGCAGAGGCAGGCAGATCTCTGTGAGTTCAAGGCCAGCCTGGTCTACATAGTGGGTTCTAGGACATCTGGGGCTACAGGGAGACCCTGTCTCAAAAAGATGAAGAAAAAAAAGCCATTAGCCATCATGATCTGGATCTTACTTCCTTTTCTTTTTTTGTCCTCTGTATTTGACATAACATTTGCATGTGTCATATAATAGGATGAGTATGCTTAAAATATCTAAGCACGTTGCTTGACCTAATGGAGTAAATGTAACATATTACAGAAATAAAATAATGAGATTGACAAACATTTTAAAATTTATGCTTAGTATTTGTATATATCTGTGTTGTTTCTTCTAAATTTTATGATAGATCTGTCTAAACATTCATAGTTGGTTTTGCAAATGGTTGGACATCAGTTCTGGAGCCTTGTTCCTTCTCTAGGCCTTGCTTCTTCCCATGTGATCTGAGAAAGGTGCTCTGGGCCTGGATCCTTGGAAGGAAGGCCATTTACCACCCTGCTGTTACATCCTCTCCCTTTCCTGGGTACCATGCTTTCCTTTTTCTTACTTCCATTATTTTGCAAATGCTCATCCTGTTAGTCAGCCTTCTATTCCTTTGACAAAGACAAGTTAATGGAAAAGATATTTATCTGGGCACACAATTTAGAAGTTCATCCATTGTCACCTGGCTCCATTGTTTCTGGGCCCTAGGCATCAGACAGCCTGGCAGGGAGGATGTGGTCAGCAAAACTGCTCCTCACCTGGTAACCAGAAGCAGAGAGAAAAGGAAGGAGCAGAACAAAGTGCAGTCCCCAAGGGCACACCTCAAAGACCTAGTTCTCCAACTAGGACTTTCCTTCTAAGTTTCTTCCATCTCCTGATAAACCATCAACTCTCCCATCACTTGATAGATTAAATTTAAACCTTCATAATCCTATCCCCAGAGCCTTAGCAAGCAAGCCTTTGGCATAGGGCCCTTGAGGACATTTTAATCCGAACTATAAGACTTTCATTTCCCTTTTCTTTCTTAGGAAGCATGCATACAGGTGATCTATGTCTGAGAATGTCTCCTTTCTCTCCCTTCCTTACCATTGCTTTACTGGAAATAACTTCTCTCCATAATTTGGAAAATGTTTCTAGCCTATCCTTTGGCATTCAGTGTGCCATTGAGAATTCTAGCCCCATTCTGATTTTCATTTTGGTAAGCTGTTTTGGCTTGTTTGCCTATTTGTAGCTTTCAGGAAACTTTTAGAATGTGTCCTTAGTTACATGAAACTTCAGTGTCAGATCTCTGCTAGAACAAGGGACAATCTGCCAAGGCTCCTGTGCTTTATGTCTAGGTGACTCTCCAGTTGCCACCTCTCCTGATGTGGTTCTTCCAGAGCCCCACAAGTCCCTCCAGGGGAAGGGTAAGAGCTGACTGATATTTTCAGGGCTTTTCAGGTTCTGGTCCGTAGTGCCAAATGATTTATTTTTGGTAATAAGAGAATCACTTACAAAATACTGTTCTATTTTCCTTTCCCGTTTGAGGCCAGAACTTCAACTGACCTGTGGAAATTATCTGACAATCACCTCCACATATTCCACTTAGATGCCCAAAAGATACTCATCCCCTTTAACAAATTCATTCTTCACCAAACTCAGTATTGGTTAAGAATGTTCCCGCCCAGCATGGTGGTGCAGGCCTTTCATCCTATCACTTGGGAAGGAGAAGCAGGCGGATCTCTGTGAGTTCAAGGCCAGCCGGGTCTACAGAGCACGTTCCAGGACAGCTGCTGGAAACCCTGTCTCAAAAAAACCCCAGAAAACCAAAAAAAAAAAAAAAAAAAAAAAAAAAAAGAAAGAACAATTGCAAATACACAAATCAGTCACACAGATTGCAATAAGATCCAGAACGGCATAAGGGAATACTTTAAGAACTATATTGTGTTAAATTAGAAAATCTAAAAGAAATGGATGAATTTCTAAATTCAGTGGAAGCTTCAAATCTAAACCAAGAAGAGATCAGCAATGTAAACAGAGCCACAATGAATAAATTAAAACAGTAATCCAAAGCCTCACAACTATAAAAAGCCCAGGTCCAAATGGATTTGTGACAGAACTTTACCAGACCTTCAAATAAGATCTACAATCAGCGCTGCTTAAAATTTGCAAAAATACAGAAATGGAGAACTTCCAAACTCCTTCTATGAAGCCAATGTCATTCTACTACCCAAACCAGGTGAAGACACAATAAAAAAAAAAGATAAGTCCATGTCCATAATGATTTAGAGGCAAAAATTCTCAACAAAATTCAAATAGCATACAAAAATCACATAAAAAAGATCATTCACATGATCAAGATGGCTTTATTCCTGAATGTAGGGATTATTCAACATCAGTAAATATAATACATCACATAGATAAACCTCAAGACAAAAATCATGTGATACATGATTTGAGAATCCCAAAGCTGGTCCGCCTGCCTAGTTTAGAGCAGTGGAAATGGTACAGAAAAAGCCTTTGACAAAAATCCAATACATATTCATGACAAAAGTTCTAGATGAAATTTAACTGTAGGGACTACACCTCAACATATTTAAGGCTATGTACAACAAACCCACAGCCAGCACCATTCTAACTGAAGAAAGACTGAAAGACTAAAACCAGGAACCAGGGAAGGCTGTCCATTCTCTCCACTTCTTTTAAACATAGCTCTTGAAACTCTGGCTAGAGCAATTAAGATGAGAGAAAGAAATCACTCACATGTAAAGGACTGGTTTAAGACTCACAGATGAGGAGAATATATGTCACGTGTTTTTTTTCCAACTGTGTTACTTTACTTAATAAAACAGTTCCTAGTTCCATGTATTCACCAGCACATTTCATTATTTTGTCCTTTCCTTACTGATGAGTAGAACTCCATTGAATAAACACTTTCATTATTCATTCATCAGTTGAGGAACATTTATGAAGTTTCGATTTCTTAGCTATTGTGAAAAGAGCAGCAACAGACATGGATGTACAGGTATCTCTACAGTAGGACGAGTCTTTGGAGCGTATGCCAAGGAGCAGCATAATTAGATTATATGGCAGATTCTAAAATGGAAGAAGGTGCCCAGCCATGTGGAAAGTGAAANAAAAAAAAAAAAAAAAAAAAAAGTGTGAAAGGTGTTCTGTGTAGAGAGCCACATGTTCAAAGTCATGAAAGAGAACACATAAGCTGTGTGTAAGTTGCTTAATGAGCCTAAACATGTCAGCATTGTCTCCTGGGAACAACAGCATCATCCTACATGGCATAATGCAATTATCACCCACAGATAACATTGGTGCAGTATAATTATCTAACATCCACCTGTATTCAAATTTCCCATTATCTCATACTCAGTTACAACTTTTTTGCAATTCAGGAGTGTCCCATATCCTGCAGGACTCAGTTACTAGTGGGTTTCGAGGGGAGACCCCAGACCTGAAATATAATGCTCGGGAGAAAAGAGGGAGACCAAGCAAAGTTGTCAAGGTCCCGTTTATTGGAATAAAGGCAGTTACATATATCTTGCAGAAAGCAGGAAGTAGGGAGGGGGAGGGCTGTGGAGATAGTTAGAGCAAGGGTGATCTGGCAGGGCTTGCAAAACATGTTTAAGATAAGCTTGGAATGTCCTGTGGGCTAAAACATCCTGTGGCTTATCTTCAGCAAACATCGGCATAGTCCCAGATCTGTGCTGGGCGAGCAGGGCTTGTCCGGACTTGTCCAGGTGGGACTGTGTCTCGGTCTCCAACACAGGAGCAAAACAAAGACTGTATCCTAATTTTCCTTTCTTCGACACCAATTCTCTAGCACTTATATTTCTCTTTTCTTTCTGTCTGACACTCTTGTAAGCAAACATGCTTTTTTAAAATTAACGTTTTTTTATTAATTTTATTTATTTTTGTATGTGTATGAATATACTGTCTGCATGTAGGTTTGTGCACCCGTGTCATGCAATGCTGCGGAGGTCAGAAGAGGGTGTCAGATTCCCCTGGAACTGGAGTAAAGACGGTTCTCAGCTGCCATGTGGGTGCTGGGGATCGAACCCAGGTCCTCTGCAAGAGTAGTTGGCAGTCTTAACCACTAGTCCATCTCTCCAGCCCCAATGTTTATTTTTTAAATGTTTTTACTATCAAACTGACTTAAATGCTTGATATTACCTACTTTTAGGAAAAATATAGTTAAATTTGAATGTAAAATTTTAACGATAATTACTTCTTAAATTACCTGAAATATTAATATTTTAAAGTAGCTATTAAAACACTTTAGAATTAAATTTATTTGTAAATGAGCAACCTCCAAATACTCTGATTCTCACCCACCATTTTTGATAACACCTACAAGGTTTAGTGCTCATCTAAAAATATGAAGTAGAGCCAGATGGGGAAGCAGCTGATACATATTTGTATTTATATCTGTTTATACACTGTAAATGAGTGTAGTTTTTGTGCTCTTCTGCATTCATGTGTCAATAGTTCTCTATAAAGAGATTGTGTCTCAAAAAGGAAAACAAAAAACAGTAATAAAAAGTTTTTAGGAAAATAGTTTCTGCTATTATAGATGTGATGTTAAACCAGGCATACAGTTTTATACAGAATGCTTACAAATAATGTCTCTGCAAGGTACAAAGAAGTCCTTAGTATTCCTTTTTGAAGCATTTTCTTCTGCTTACTTTAAGTAACATTTAGCATTGACAACAATAAATACCTATGACTATTATAAGATAATATGTGGTGGGGCTGGAGAGATGGCTCAGCAGTTAAGAGCACTGACTGCTCTTGCAGAGGACCTGGGTTTAATTCCCAGCACCCACATGGTGGCTAAGAACCATCTTTAACTCCAGTTCTAGGGGAATCTGATGCCCTCTTCTGACCTCTTCAGCATTGCACAACATGGGTGCACCAACCTACATGCAGACAGTATACTCATACACATTAGATGATAGATAGATAGATAGATAGATAGATAGATAGATAGATAGATAGATAGATAGATAATGTGGAACACAGTCCTTCACGTTTTAAAATTTTATTAATTTTTTTTTTTTATTAATTTTTTATTTATTTCTGTATGTGTACGAATGTATTGTCTGCATGCAAGTCTGTGCACCCGTGTCGTGCAATGCCGCGGAGGTCAGAAGTGGGCGTCGGATTCCCCTGGAGCTGGAGTTCTCCTGGAGTTGGAGTTTCAGACGGTTCTCAGCCGCCATGTGGGTGCTGGGGATCGAACCCGGGTCCTCTGCAAGAGCGGTCGGCGCTCTTAACCGCTAGGCCATCTCTCCAGCCCTTAATTTTTTATGTGTATGAATGTACTATCTGCATGTAGGTTTGTGCACCCGTGTCGTGCAATGCCGCAGAGGTCAGAAGAGGGCATTGGATTCCCCTGGAACTGGAGTTAAAGATGGTTCTTAGCCACCATATGGGTGCTGGGAATTGAACCCAGGTCCTCTGCAAGAGCAGTCAGCGCTCTTAACCACTAGGCCATCTCTCCAGCCCCCAGCCATCTCTCCAGCCCCCCTTTATATTTTTTAAGCACCTCCCCGTGTTTATTTTTTTCATTATAAAGAATGATTTTCATGCATGTTATAAAAGTTTGTAGTGATGGTTCTGTGTCACTTCTGGTCAGAAGATAGTTGTGCTGATGGGGGAAAAATTTTATTGGAAGCACTTTCACAAAAGTTAACTTGGAAATCTAATTTTTTATGTTAAGTTTAGACACGTGGAAGTTCAGTGAGAATAGAAGTACTGTGCCACATCTGGTCAATTTTAGAAGGGTCTGGTGCGCACTAAAAAGGAACTCATTTCTATAACGGAAATATGATTTATGATAACCAAAGACACAGGTTCCATCTAAAGTTAGGTGCCATTGATCTCTAAAAGCAGTGTTCCAAGTTGAATCAGTAGAACTCTGCCCTCATTAGTGGACAGCAACATAAGCAATAATGAGACAGAGTTTGCCAAAAGATAGTTAATACATTATAGAGTTGATATCCTTTCTTATTTTGAAATTGCTGGCTTAGTCCTGGCATTTGGTCCTTTTCCTTCTTACCATCACCATTGCCAGTTTGCTTGTGTACTTTGACATTGCTATGGTAACCCTGAGGGCTGATGGAATTCCCTGTGTTGTCTCTTTTCACAGAAGGCGATGAGACAGGAGTGATGGATAGTCTGCTGGAGGCCTGCAGTCAGGGGCTGCCTTCCGAGACAGAAGAAAAAGGACACCAAAACCAAAAGGTGAATTCTATACTTGTTTCCTGTTACTTTCTAGGAAACTATCACAGAGAAGAATGCTGTTCTGTACTAATTCTTTTAATGTCATGTATCAAAAATGCAGTGCTGTGGGCAGCAAGTGTTCAGAAGTTTCCTACATTTACTTATTCCCTTGCAAAGGGCAATGCCAGAAAGAGATGCATTCCAGTTGGCTGATGTCAGTAGCACATTAACAAATCAATGCACTGAACCTAGAAAGTCCTGATTAGTGTGACAAGTCTCATCTAAAGAACCATATGTTCCTTGTCCCAGTGGAGTTTGCAGTAGCATAATTAAATAGGAAGTAAAAGTCATAACATTACTGCTTCAAGTATTGCAGGGTATTGAAGCATTTCTTTGCCTCCAGAAATATCTAACCTAACCTTGGGGAAAAATGTGTAATATTGTTTTACTTCTTCAGATGAACGTTCCTCGATATTGTTTCTTTTCTTTATTTTTTTTAACAGATATTCAGCAAAGTCTCAGTCCAATATCTCAGAGGCCTGTTCTCAAAGTTTGTAACCATGGTAATAAACCGCATTCATAAATTGCACATTCTTCCTATCAACTTTTATCCTGTTGATCTTTGATTTTGCTAGGCTCCTATGAAGTTCTCAAGTTCCAATATAACTAAAATAATAAAGACATATACATGTATGTTTTTGCTATGAGACTGTGGGCTCTAATTTTCCATACTTGCATTATTGCCTTTAAGTTGTTTCTTGGGTTTTTCATATTAGATTTCAAGTGAATGTTTTATTATTAGTATTAATTGAACTTCTGGTCAGTGTTGTCTAATGCACCAATTCACAGCAATGTGATTTCATGATAACTGTTTTTAAGTAGCGTGTTTGCTATGCATCAAGATACAATGTGAGGTATTGACTTGTATCTCTTTTATTCTACCATGTGTTCCAGGACAGTTACAAATGTTTCAGCTTTCATTCTGGAGAAATCATAAATGCACATGAGCTACCAGTACATGTGTTGTTACTATAGAACAGTGTGGTATAATTGCTAAAAAGAATATGAATTTACCTCATCTGATATTTACCTAAGACTGAATTCTTTCAAGGGTCCCTTAGGAATCTCTTCTGCCCACCTGTATATGCCCTGTCCTCTGTTGTTTAGGGGACCATTTTGTGCTGATTTGCTTTTATTCATTTTGGTCCTATTCTGTCCATATTCTCTGTTATAGGAGTCTGCCTAACTTCCATATTCAAAACTGCATTCATTCTTTGTAAATACCATTTATTCAGAGTCACGTGGTCATCACGGTTGCTTGATGTGTAAATACTGCCTGATTAGTTTCATGCAAAGATTTTTTTGGGAAGTCCCAGCACTTGGGAGGCAGAGGCAGGTGGCTCTCTGAGATCAAGCCCAGCCTGGTCTACAGTAGTAGGTTCTAGGCTAGCTGAGACTGTAGGGAGTCCCTGTCTCAAAAAGAAAAAAAGGGGGCGGGAGAAGACCTTTGGAGTGCTTAGAAGTTGGTTCCTGGAAATATTAACCAGTGACTGAAAGGGAAATGTAAACATGTTTCTGGGTGACCTAAAATAGTTAATGAGGTAAAGTACAAAGATATAGGAATGGAATGATTTCCTTGGACATTTGCTAACTCAGGCATAGCATATGTATATGATTACGAAATAAAAGATGAAAATGTATTAACAGTATTTTGGGATGCCTAGGGAGATGTTTGTTTTTGGTTTTCCTTTTTTTGAGACAGAGTAACTATGCACACCTGGCTAGCCTGGAGTACTGAAATTAAAGACATATGCCACCATGCCTGCCTTAGCAGTATTTAAAATAGGTCTTTCCACTGTTTTCTGTATGTCTTTGCATTTGATTCGGGTTTTCCTGTTCTACCAATGGGAAAAAGAATAGGTAAGGAAGGAAGTTCATTGTGAGTAGTAATTCCAGATTAGTTTACAAGTTTTCACCATTGTGGATTACAAAATTATTGCCCAAAGTATAGACAATAGTGCTAACCTGGACTAATAGATGATTTTGTTCAGTGGAGAAGTAAATGGAAATCCAGAGAGGCTGAACATTATCAGAACAGAGCTAGTAACAGCACTGTGACTATATTTCTTTTGTTAATTATGTGTAGGCTCTTTGGCTTTTCTGATTAATAAATACACTCCCCCAAGTAAAAACTATTCCCCAGTACAATGATTAATATTTTGCTATAATGACATCCTAAGCTTAACAAAGTATTACAGATACTGTGCAGGCCAAAAGGTAAGGTAACTTTGTACACCAGCTTTGGGATACTCAGTTCTTCTGTGACTATAAGGTTATTAAAATGTCTGTGACTATAGGGTTATTAAAATGTCTGAGATATGACTCAGCTGTGGTTACTTATAAATTGTATTGTTTCTGTTCAGTATATAAAAGCTGCTGATCAGTGCATTCTTTCAAAGCTGATATATATTATCTTAATACTAAAACTGTTGTGATAATTAAGCTAGGAGATTACACAGCAACCAAAGGAAATATTTCACAAAATCAAATTCCCTTTATACTGTTTTTATTTTCTGTGTACAGTGTATTTAATGCTTGCAAGTGCACCCATGTTGTGCAATGCCTGCAGAGGTCAGAAGAGGCCTTTGGATCTCCTGGAACTGAAGCTACGGATAGTTGTTAGCCACCATGTGTGTGCTGGGATTCGAACCCGGGTCCTCTGCATGAGCAGCCAGTGCTTTAACTATTGAGCCATCTCTCCAGCCCCCACATTCTCTTTTTCTAATATAATCAATTAAAATATCTTTTGTAATTTTTAGATTGATATTTATTATTTCACATTCACATTTCTGAATAAATAGAAATAAATACAAATGACCTAATGTATGTGCATTAAGAATGATGTGCATAAATACAAGGTGTTTTAGTCTAGGTACTGAAAAGTGTAGGATGTACTGATGAAAAATGTCTTTACTGCAAAAGGGTCAGGATAATTTTTAGAATAAAATGATATTTTAGAGTTTATTTGTATTCTCTAAAAATTACTCTGTTTTCATTGAAAATGCTAGCACAACTCAAGGATTGCAGTATAACTTGAACCTCTTCAACTTTTAAATTTGCTTCCATATACTTAAAATTAATCTCTGATATTTATGCAAGTATATTTATTGATGACGACTTTTCAACTTTTTAATTTATAAAATTTTCTGCATTTAAAAAATTTTTTACATCCTAGTCACATCCTTAGTAAATAATAATGTAATTATAATAAACATTTGTTGAGTTACTTGGGTTAATAAGAAGAGCCAAGTGCTATGCAGAATGTTTTATATGTATTCCTTTTAATTTTCATAATATTCCTGTCAGAGAGTCAGTGTTTTATGCTCCATGCCTAGTTGAAAGTAATCAAAGATAAAACAAGTGTGACAACCTCCTTAAAGTCGTGCTGCCATGATTGAGCCCAGTCTATGACATTACAGTCCAAGTTGATAATGATTGCCATGCCAGCCTGAAAATAACTCCATAATCAGTGTCTAATCCCCTTCCCATTCAGGAGCTGATAATTCATGAGTACCTTTCTTTTCTTCTCTTGGTAGTTGCCAGAATACAGGTATTATACAAAGTTTGAGGAAGACCAGAAAGTCTAAAAGATCAACCCAGCCTTAGCATCAAGAGAACTAGAATCCAAGCATAGTATGAAGGTTCAATAGAAATGAGCCCAGCAACTGAAGAACAAGGCTAACCCCAGAACTGCAGCAGAAGTATGTCTGTCTTCTCAGCAGGGCCTTTTTGAACCATGTCAGAACCTTTGAATCTGCCATCTCTAGAAACATCCCACCTTCCTGTAGGATCACACCAGTGTTTACAGTGTTCTTTTCAATGGCTGCCTTCCTCCCTTGTCATGATTTCCCTGAGAGGTTGTTTAGAAAGGACATGTATGAACAGACATGGTTTTTTAGGTTTAAATGGAACAGTTAATGCATATTGAGAAACAGATTCAAGTTTCTGAATGTCATTTATATAAGTGGGGTTTAATAGGTCAAGTGTTAAACTCTCATTCTGCGTGCAGTTAACCTCTTCTCATCTCCTCCCCTAAATGTTATTTGTCATGCAAAGGAGGTATTTGATCACCACTGGTCTATACCTCAAAAGGTTTTTGGAATGAGATGTAGAGAGGAGATACGATACAGTCTTGATTAAATTTCTCCTTAGAAGCACATGAGCCCTTACTAAGTTCTTTCCCGATCTTAGTCATGAAGGTAAAATGTTAAAACAGAACAAAGAGTACATCTGCTAAGGAGTATAGGCTGTTAGGTCTTTATGAAACAAGCACTCCAAATCTAGGGAAAATAGCAAGTGACTTTTTAAATTAAAAATAATAAAAATTTATTAGTTCTTGCTCACCCAGAGACACCTGAAATTAATAAAATAAAATTTGAAGGCATTTTTTATGAAAATCTTATAATGGCAGTTAGGGGTTCATGAATCTTCTGGCATGATTGAAAATGAAAGTCCAGTAGAGAATAATTATACTGAGAATCTGATTCTAGGCCAAGGAATTTGGACTAATTAGGTATTTGAGGAATAAGCACAGAACCTAAGTGACAAATAGAAGCAAAAGGGGAACCTTCTGAGGGCACCTTCATTGACCATGAGAAATGCCACTGGAATAGGGCAAGTGCCACAGGGTATACTGAGATTTGAAGAAAGAACCCAGGTTGGTGTCAGGAGTCCCTCCCAGAAAGTGCATAAGCAAACGGGAATTTTAAAATAGATGGTGGAGAATTTTAAAACAAGACCAGTTGAGGAATGGACCCAGTGAAGGGTTGAACATTAGCAATGGTCTGAGATGCGTCATGAAGACAGAGGAAAGCAGAAGAGATGCACAGAGAGGAGGATCCCACGGTCGTGGGCAAGAAGCCCTTGTCTGGAGAGTTATCTCTGTAGTAATGCTGACAGGAAGAAGGTTGACAGAAGCATTGTGAGGGTCTGATTTCTTTGTTTTCTTTTATATTTGTTTTCTACATGATCTATGATACACTCCTGAGTAGCTAGCGTTTTTCCATAGTAACTCCTGTTATCCTTAGGGATTTCCCTTCTCCTGTGTACTGTCAGCTTTTTATGGCAAAGGCTACAAATATGAATTGTTGAGTCACCCCTCACCAGAAGTGGTTCTAGAGAAACAGAATTGAAAGGATGAATTTCTTTAGAGTGCTTGGTAGTCTCTGGAGCCAGCTCTCCAACTCAATGAAGCCTAGAGTTACTGAAGGCTTTCCTGGTGGCATGAAAAGGAATGATAATCCTTGGTGCAGACTATTTGATGTAATTATGAAGATAGATCCAATGGACGTATGTCCGCGTGGGTTCGAACCCCACTCCTGGTACCAATAACTGTATTAGTCACTTTTCTGTTGCTGTGATAAAGCACCACAACCAAGGAACTTATAAAAGGAAGAGTTTATTTGAGCTTACGATTGGCGGTTCCAGGGAATGAGAGTCCATTGTGGCGAGAGGCTGGTGGTTGGATCTGGAGCAGCAAACTGAGGGTCGCATCTAGCAAAGAGCACAGGAAACAGAGAGGGCAACTGTACACCACAGAGGCTTGTTAAAACTCACTAAGCCTGCCCCCAGTGACACACTTCCCCAGCATGGCCACACCTTCTAAGACCTCCAAAAACAGCGCCACCAACTGGAGACAAATGTCTGAATACTTATAGCCTATGGGGGACACTCATGCAAACCACCACATTCTGCCTACAGTCTGATTGCATCCTCATTAGATGGTTTCTCTTTTCATTAAGTAGTACAGTGGGACTTTTTTCCCAAGTTAAATGGATCTAGAGTAATCAGAAAGGATTCTACAAACTATATGCAAATAAAAACCCTAATGATGCGAGCGGGGCGTGGTGGCACACGCCTTTAATCCTAGCACTCGGGAGGCAGAGGCAGGCAGATCTTTGTGAGTTCAAGGCCAGCCTGGTCTACAGAGTGAGTTTCAGGACAGCTAGGACTACAAGGAGACCCTGTCTTGAAAAGACCAAAAATAAATAAATAAATAAATAAATATCTTTTTTTTATTTACATTTTTTTTTATTTTTAAGGGATTCTATAATATAATGACACAGTTGTTTGCAGATAGCATTGATGTCACTCATTATGTCATACAATCAGGTAATTGGTGCATTTTGCAAGTATCTGTGTCCAAATTTTGAACAACCCAAGGTTCCCATAGACCAGTTGGAGAAGCTTGTATGCACAGACATGTTGATCAATCAGAAGTCCAGACTATATTCCTGTAGTCTCATGATTCACCCCTATCTCTCCACAGCCCTTACAATCTACCACGCCTCCTCTTCCGCAGTTTGTTCCCTGGGTTTTGAAATTAATTTTATTGATTGTTTGTGCATTTATACATTTTTTCCAAATTCAGTTCGGTTATTTCCCTTTTCCTCCCCCAGGTCACTTTGTGTTGCTTCGAGAAAGCAAGTAGAGAAATAAGGGGAATGAAGACTGTGAACTGGGAGTAGGGGTGTCTGTACTTGAAGGTTTTGGTACATTAACATAAAGCCTCACTTGTATGTCTCCCTTAGTATTATTCTGCAGAGAGATAGGTTAATTCAAAGATATTTAACTGGCTCCAAGTTTAATTCTGAATTCATATCTTTTTTTTTTTTTTTTTTTTAAATTTTTTTTATTAATTTATTTCTTTATTGTATGTGAGAATGTTACTGTCTGCATGCAAGTCTGTGCACCGTGTCGTGCATGCCCACGCAGGTCTACGAAGAGGGTCTGGATTCCCTGGAATGGAGTTTTAGCGGTTCTCGGCCGCCATTTGGGTGCTGGGGATCGAAACCCGGGTCCTCTGTAAGAGCGGTCGGCGCTCTTAACCGCTAGGCCATCTCTCCAGCCCCTGAATTCATATTCTTAAGAGTGGCAGAACAGCTGTGTCTAAGGCAATACAATCCTACTTCTATAAAAATCTCTCAAAGTTCCATATATAAGAGGGAGAGTAAAAATAGATAATCAAATCCAAATTAGGGCTATTAAGAATCGATTTACTATAAAGATAATATGGCAAAATTTTGTTTAGGTTATGGATGTTCACTAAAAATGTATAATACTTGTTTGCCTAAAATTCTGATTATGTTTTATCTTATTTTGTCATAAATAGTTTTATCATTAGGGTTTTTTTTTTTTTTTTGGTCTTTTTGAGGACCGGGTCTCCCTTAGCCCCAGCTGTTCTGGAATTCACTCTGTTGACCCGGGCTGGCTTGACCTCACAAAGATCTGCTTCCTCTGCCTCCCAGAGTGCTTAGGATTAAAGGCGTGTGCCACCACGCCCCGCTCCATCATTAGGGTTTTTATTTGCATATAGTTTGTAGAATCCTTTCTGATTACTCTAGATCATTTAACTTGGGAAAAAAGTCCCACTGTACTACTTAATGAAAAGAGAAAACCATCTAATGAGGTTGCAATCCAGACTGTAGGAGAGAATGTGGTGGTTTGCATGAGTGTCCCCCATAGGCTCTAAGTATTCAGACATTTGTTCCAGTGGTGGCGCTGTTTTTGGAGGTTTAGAAGGTGTGGCCATGCTGGGGAAGTGTGTCACTGGGGGCCAGGCTTAGTTGTTTAACAAGCCTTGTGGTGTACAGTTGCCCTCTCTGTTCCTGTGCTCTTGCTAGATGCGACCCTCAGTTTGCTGCTCCGATCCAACCACCAGCCTGCTCGCCACCAATGGACTCCAGTCCCTGGAACCGCCAATCGTAAGCTCAAATAAACCTTCCTTTATAATTCCTTGGTTGTGGTGCTTTATCACAGCAACAGAAAAGTGACTAACTACAGTTATTGGTACCAGGAGTGGGGTTCGAACCCACGCGGACATACGTCCATTGGATCTATCTTCATAATTACATCAAATAGTCTGCACCAAAGATTCTCATTCCTCTTCATGCACCAGGAAGCCTTCAGTCAACTCTAGGCTTCATTGAGTTGGAGAGCTGGCTCCAGAGACTACCAAGCACTCTAAAGAAATTATCCTTTCAATTCTGTTTCTCTAGAACCACTTCTGGTGAGGGGTGACTCAACAATTCATATTTGTAGCCTTTGCCATAAAAAGCTGACAGTACACAGGAGAAGGGAAATCCCTAAGGATAACAGGAGTTACTATGGAAAAACGCTAGCTACTCAGGAGTGTATCATAGATCATGTAGAAAACAAATATTAAAAGAAAAAAAGAAATCAGACCCTCACAATGCTTCTGTCAAACTTCTTCCTGTCAGCATTACTACAGAGATAACTCTCCAGACAAGGGCTTCTTGCCCACGACCGTGGGATCCTCCTCTCTGTGCATCTCTTCTGCTTTCCTCTGTCTTCATGACGCATCTCAGACCATTGCTAATGTTCAACCCTTCACTGGGTCCATTCCTCAACTGGTCTTGTCTTTTTATTAAAATTCTCCACCATCTATTTTAAAATTCCCGTTTGCTTATGCACTTTCTGGGAGGGACTCCTGACACCAACCTGGGTTCTTTCTTCAAATCTCAGTATACCCTGTGGCACTTGCCCTATTCCAGTGGCATTTCTCATGGTCAATGAAGGTGCCCTCAGAATGTTCCCCTTTTGCTTTTGTTTGTCACTTAGGTTCTGTGCTTATTCCTCAAATACCTAATTAGTCCAAATTCCTTGGCCTAGAATCAGATTCTCAGTATAATTATTCTCTACTGGACTTTCATTTTCAATCATGCCAGAAGATTCATGAACCCCTAACTGCCATTATAAGATTTTCATAAAAAATGCCTTCAAATTTTATTTTATTAATTTCAGGTTTTGTCTCGTGAGCAAGAACTAATAAACTTTTTATTATTTTTAATTTAAAAAGTTCACTTGCTATTTTCCCTTCGATTTGGTAGTGCTTTGTTTCACAAAGACCTAACAGCCTATACTCCTTAGCAGATGTACTCTTTGTTTCTGTTTTAACATTTTACCTTCATGACTAAGATCGGGAAAGAACTTAGTAAGGGCTCATGTGCTTCTAAGGAGAAATTTAATCAAGACTGTATCGTATCTCCTCTCTACATCTCATTCCAAAAACCTTTTGAGGTATAGACCAGTGGTGATCAAATACCTCCTTTGCATGACAAATAACATTTAGGGGAGGAGATGAGAAGAGAAGAGGTTAACTGCACGCAGAATGAGAGTTTAACACTTGACCTATTAAACCCCACTTATATAAATGACATTCAGAAACTTGAATCTGTTTCTCAATATGCATTAACTGTTCCATTTAAACCTAAAAAAACCATGTCTGTTCATACATGTCCTTTCTAAACAACCTCTCAGGGAAATCATGACAAGGGAGGAAGGCAGCCATTGAAAAGAACACTGTAAACACTGGTGTGATCCTACAGGAAGGTGGGATGTTTCTAGAGATGGCAGATTCAAAGGTTCTGACATGGTTCAAAAAGGCCCTGCTGAGAAGACAGACATACTTCTGCTGCAGTTCTGGGGTTAGCCTTGTTCTTCAGTTGCTGGGCTCATTTCTATTGAACCTTCATACTATGCTTGGATTCTAGTTCTCTTGATGCTAAGGCTGGGTTGATCTTTTAGACTTTCTGGTCTTCCTCAAACTTTGTATAATACCTGTATTCTGGCAACTACAAGAGAAGAAAAGAAAGGTATTGTTATGAAGATTACTGAATGGTTTTTAAAAAAGGATTAGACACTGATTATGGAGTTATTTTCAGGCTGGCATGGCAATCATTATCAACTTGGACTGTAATGTCATAGACTGGGCTCAATCATGGCAGCACGACTTTAAGGAGGTTGTCACACTTGTTTTATCTTTGATTACTTTCAACTAGGCATGGAGCATAAAACACTGACTCTCTGACAGGAATATTATGAAAATTAAAAGGAATACATATAAAACATTCTGCATAGCACTTGGCTCTTCTTATTAACCCAAGTAACTCAACAAATGTTTATTATAATTACATTATTATTTACTAAGGATGTGACTAGATGTAAAAACTTTTTTAATGCAGAAAATTTTTAAATTAAAAAGTGAAAAAGTCGTCATCTAAACATATCCTTGATAAATATCAGAGATTAATTTTAAGTATATGGAAGCAAATTTAAAAGTTGAAGAGGTTCAAGTTATACTGCAATCCTTGAGTTGTGCTAGCATTTTCAATGAAAACAGAGTAATTTTTAGAGAATACAAATAAACTCTAAAATATCATTTTATTCTAAAAATTATCCTGACCCTTTTGCAGTAAAGACATTTTTCATCAGTACATCCTACACTTTTCAGTACCTAGACTAAAACACCTTGTATTTATGCACATCATTCTTATTGCACATACATTAGGTCTTTTTATTTTTCTTTTATCAGAAGTGAATGTGAAATAATAATATCAATCTAAAAATTACCAAAAGATATTTTAATGTATTATATTGAAAAACGAGAAGTGGGGGCTGGAGAGATGGCTCAATAGTTAAAGCACTGGCTGCTCATGCAGAGGACCCGGGTTCGAATCCCAGCACACACAGGTGGCTAACAACTATCCGTCGCTTCAGTTCCAGGAGATCACAACTTGGCCTTGGACTCTGCACTGCACTCTGCCACATGGCTCACCTTGCAAGCATTCCAATACATTCGGGCTTTTTTCTTTCCACTAGACACACCAGCATCTACAATATACACTGTACCCACTTCAAACTATCAACCACCCCCAGTAAAAGGTGATTCATTGCATTTTGTGAAATATTTTCCNAAAAAAAAAAAAAAAAAAAAAAAAGAAAGTGACCTGGGGTTGATTTATGAAACTGCTAAGATTTTCAAGGGTATTCACTGGGTGCTAACTGCTATGAAGAGTCTTTAAAAATGTGGACAACACCAAAACAGTTCCTCACAAGAGAACTTTATCACAGTAGTAAATATTGACAACATCCATTTCCATTTCTTTTTCCTGTATCCTACTTATTATAGATAGAGCCTAAGAAACAATGGAATAAAATAGTATGATTTCTGTAAATGTCCATAGTTGGCTTATTTGTATGGGAAGGTTTTGTTGTTGTTGTTCTCTTGCTAATGAACTTGTGCCTGCCTAATAACCTATAAAGGAAGCTATTAGAATACTAATTGTTCTTGACGCCCTTATGTTTGGGCTTTCAAGTAGAATTAAATGCTACCTGCAACTGTCAAAATTTTTAAGTATTTTAAGGGGATTTTTCTAGGCCAGGAGCATAAACCAATCTGGGTAATTTTCACATTTTATTCAAATATCAGTCTCTTATATTTACTATGTAGTCAAGCAAAAAATGAATCACCTGAGCAGGGCTCCTTCCTAGGTCAGGATGCCCTGTGGATAGACAGCAAAGGCTTTTCTTTTCTAATTTTATAGTCAGGGTAGGACAACCTTTTGTCATAGTCATTATCAGACAGACTCTTAAGCATGAGCAGCCTAGAAAATTCTCAAGTAGTGATGATTTCAAATTGTTTTCAAAGGCCATTTATGCAAGAAGCAGCAAATGTGTCTCGTGTAATGAGCATTCACAAATGTATGCTGAAGCCTGGACTAAATTGAGTGAAAAGAAAATGAACAACTATTGTATAAGGAAAGTAATGTCCTTGACTTCCCTAAAATTGTTATCATGATTAGCATGTCTCTTGTTCTGTTTATGTTCCATAGTGAGCTATGATTATTATGATCTTTTAAATTTTTTGGCCCATTCAAAATCTGTCCCTTTTCTTTAGAAGTTCAAAATCCAGGTTTATAAAGAATACATGGACAGACAGACAGAAGCACTCTGAACACTATTGTCATTTTAACTGTTCAGTTTGGATTTTCTTCTGTGTGTACCAATGGATTTATTTATTTTACCAAATTTCTCACCAAACAAAAAAGGAGAGTTGTTGCTTTTGTTTGGTTACTGTTTGTTGCTGTACTCTTCCTGGGAAAACATGAAAAACATCTGCTTACCACAGATAGAACTGAATGCTTCCATGCCCAGTTTGGAGAACCAATGAGTTTATTGGGGTTACTTGTAGGTCACTCAAAGTTAACTTTTACCCCAGTCTACCTTCTACCCACTCTAATACCTCTCAAGACCACATGCAGATTAAGTAGGAGCATCTCTCCTTTGAGGCTCTGATGACCCTACACAAAAGGGAATGTTAAGAGTCCCATCTCATAAGGGTCTAGTAGGAGTGATCACAAGTGCTCTGATTCAAAACAATGGTCATTTCCAACCAACCCAGAAGAAACAGCTACACAACAAATTAGCAGCGTAATAATTTTATAAGACTTAAAGGAACTCGTTTTTATTATAGTGATTTGCCATTTAAGAACTACACTTTCAAAAAAAAAAAAAGAACTACACTTTCCTTGACATCAAAAATTATAGAAAATCTGTTCAGTGTCTGGTAGATCTACAACTGTAGTAGATCTACAACTGTAGTAGATCTACAACTGTAGTAGATCTACAACTGTAGTAGATCTACAACTGTAGTGACGAATTGTTAGGACACATAGGAAGAGTACTGCTCCTGGAGGCTCACTGGGCATGCTGGCTGAGTGTAGAGTACCTTCAGGGATGCCACCCTTACATGATCTTACCCCCCCCCCACACCACCACCACAGGCGTGAAGGTGTGGAAGGCTCCTGGGGTAAGGCCCCTTAGAAGGAGCAGGTAGGAGAAGCTGAAGAAAGAAGAGTACCACCAAAGCCAGAAAGGTTGGCTAAGCAAAACTGGATGAATACCCGCAGATTGAATGGAAGGACACAGGGTCACTCAGTGCTAAACAGTACAACAGTGACAATAGAACCAGGCATCTGAGGTTGGAGGAGGAGCAAAGCTAGCCTCTAAGCATGAATATGAGTGAGAAAAGAAAAGGAGGGGAATAACTGGGACTAAAGTGCTCATGAAGCTGTTAGGTTTCTTTGCCCTTCCTGGGGTAGAGAGTACTGTCTTTACAGTACTGTTTTTGTATTCAGAAGGAAAATCCTTTTGGAGATGAGGTTGCAATTCAGTAGCTAGGATGAGGTTCCTGAGGTGGAACTGTGAGGACAGATGGCGTAGGAACTGGACAGGACAAAGGAAGGAGGGTGCGCTGGGAACGGGAGCAGCAGTTTGTAGGGCAGGGTTGAAGGGCGCAAGGTCATAACGATGTTCCTCCGAGAACTAAGATATAATATCCCTTCCTGGAAGTAGAGGTGGGAGTAAAGGACAGTGGAGCACAGTGGCTACTCGCTAGGAAGTGAGAGAGAAAATCAGGGAGACAGAAAACAGTTTTTGTTTTTGTTTTTGTTTTGTTTAACTGATGACCTAGTGGAAAAGGAAGATGATTGTACTGAGTCAGGTGTAGAGGCTGAAGGAGGACATCAGCCAGAGTGCTTCCCAAGCCATGTGACCAAGAGCATGTGGTTCTCAGTGGGCTAAAGGCTCTAACAGTTCATCTCCACCCTTGACTGCAGACCTCCAGTTGGCAATGAGCATATGGAGAGAGTTCTGCACACCAGCCCAAGAGTCATTATAATTTTTAAAAAAATAATTTTTTTGAGTTTCGTGCATTTCATATACTAGATCTTAATCTGATTTAGATCCCCCCCATCTCATTCACACCCCTCAAGTCTCCCATATACACTGTCTTTCATGCGTTCCATCAAATATGTTAAGTCCTACCCAGTCAAGCACGTGTACCCGGATGTCCCTCGGTGCAAGTTCATGCACTGGAGTGTAGTCAGCTTATCTAGAGTCTCTCCTTTAAAGATCTGCTTTCCCTCTCCCAGAAGTAATCAGTTGCCTATACTTCCTTGGCTAGGGTTGAGGCCTGCTGACCATTTCCCTCATTCTGATTGAGTTGGCATGGGTCTTGTCATTACATTGTTAGAGGGAATTTTGTGTTTAAAATTTGTGGTGGTTTGGAGACTAATGGAACTTCCTTTATTGCGGGTCTTGGCATTGGTTTGGGCTGTGTCACTACTGAACAGCATTAGAGGAGGAGTGGGGACTCAAATGCAGATGGGTTTCTTCCAGGCACATGCAGACCACATTTTCTGAGCTCTTCTTCAAGAAGGTGACAGGTACTCAGTGTTCAACTAATTTTTCTAAGATACTAATAGCTTTACTTTTGTATTTAATTTTATTTTACTTCATTAAAGGTCAAAAGTAGAAACTACTTTTCAAGATTATTGTCAGTATCAAAAATACACTTTTGAACAATGTCTGATACATAGTAGGCTTTCTAAAAACAGCAGTAGTTATTTTTATTGAGTGGCTTTTTGTAAAAGTATAAAACTGGCCAGATAGTTGCATATTGTTTCTAGAAACCTTGAAAGGTCGTCAGGTAGGACAGTGGCCTTGAGGAACAGCAGAGAATCAGTTTATCAGTGGGTCTTGGGAGTTAGTCAAACAAGTGTTGATTTGAATTTCTGTCTTTTTATTTTAGTTTATTTATTTATTTATTTTTATGTGTATGAATGTACTGTCTGCATGTAGGTTTGTGCACCCATATCGTGCAATGCTGCAGAGGTCAGAAGAGGGTGTCGGATTCCCCTGGAACTGGAGTTCTCCTGGAATTGGAGAACTCCAATTCATGGGTGCTGAGGATCGAACCCTGGTCTGTCTTTTTAGTGAGGCGACTATTTCAGTCAGCTTTCTGTTACTGTACCAAATATTGAGATGATGAATTTATGGGGAGTGGGGCTTGTTTTGGCTTGCAGCCCAGGATCTCTTGGCCCACTTGCTTTGGCTCTGTGGAAGAACATGGTAGTCTTAAGTGGTGGCCAAAATACACAAAAAAATGATATATTGCTTCACAATGCCCTTAATAAAACATATCTCCAACCAAATAAAACCTGCCCATGGGCCTCACCTCCAGAGGCATCTCCCCCCTTCTAGTACTGCCACACTAAGGACCAAGCCTTCACCACATGTACCTTTGGGGTTGGATTAGTCTAGATCCAAATGGTGAGTAGTCCTGTCCTCCCCACATGTGACTTAACCTTTAACTTTCCTTTTCCCCAAATCGGTCAGCGCTCTTAACCACTAGGCCATCTCTCCAGCCCGATACTGTGAGTTCTTGAACAAAGTTGTAGTGATATGCAGAACAGGTATATTAACAAGCAAGATTAAAACCAGTTTTATTATTATAAATTTTTCCTGTACCTTGCTTTTAAAATGCATGAAGTAGTATGAACTCATTGGTAGGGAAAAAAAGTCTTAAAAAGATTTTAACAGTCTAGAGAGATGGCAGTTGGTAAGGGACCTGTCATGCAAACATAAGTAAGGATCAGATCCCTGTACCCATGAAAAAGACTGGGCAATGACTGCTAGTGCTCGTAACCCTAGCCCTGGGGAATGGGTGCTTAGAAACAGGTGGCTCCATCCATAAAGCTCATTGACTATCCAGCCTAACCAAATTGATGAGCTTCAGATTCAGTAAGGTCCATGCACACACTCCCACACAACTAACTCTCTCTCTCTCTCTCTCAAATGAGGTTTATCTCATGGTGTTCTATACAGCAAAGTGACAAACCATCTAAGATGAAAACAGCAGTATCTTCTATGCACTTATCTTGATAATGACATAAATCAGTCCTTACTGCATCATCATGTTTATGCTTTCAACTGTTAGAATGTTTCAATTTGAAGAGTTAAGAATTATTTTTTTCCTTTTTTTTTTTTTTTTTAACTTTTTCCCGGTGTCATCGTCGTGATCTCCAAAGGGGAAAGTTAAAAGTTTCTTTGTTACTGTATTTACAAAAGAAAGGTCTCTATAAGTTTGTTGGGTTTTGTTGGGTTTGGGTTTTTAGTTTTTGTGGTGGTGGTGGTGGTTGTGTGTGTGTGTGTGTGTGTGTGTGTCCCCTATGTACTTGTAAGTGTAGGTATGAGCATATGTTTTCCCAGGCCTGTGGAGGCCAGAAGTTGATGTTAGGTATCTTTCTTCAGTTGTTCTCCCCTTTATTTATTTATTATTATTTACAAATATTTTTTTGAGAATTTCATCAGTATTATATTACATAATTGCCACCTCTCCCTCTCCAATACTCCCCACATTCCTCTCCCACTCCTCAATTTTTTTTTTTACTTTAAAAAATATTTTTAATAATCCGGTTGTGGTGGCGCACGCCTTTAATCCCAGCACTCAGGAGGCAGAGGCAGGCGGATCTCTGTGAGTTCAAGGCCAGCTTGGTCTACAGAGCAAGCTCCAGGCCAGCTGGGACTAAAGAGAGACCCTGTCTCAAAAATACCCCCCCAAAAATATTTTTTTTATTATTTTTATTTTATGTCTGAGTGTATTTACCTGCATGCGTGTAAGTTTACCTATGTTGTATACTGCCTGCAGAGTCAGAAGAAGGCATCAGATTCCCCTGGAACTGGAGTCATGGACAGTAGTTAACCACCATGTGGGTGCTGGGAATTGAACCTGGATCCTCTATAAGAGCAGCTGAACTGCTGAGCCATCTTTCCAGCCCCAATTTTTGGCTTCTTTAATTACTATTGTTACATATTATATACAATATTGCAATGAGCATACTTTTAGAGAGACCAGGATTTGAGAAACTCATGCTTTAAGGAACTGGGGCTTCTCTCTCGCAGCTATTGAGATGTAACTGGAAAGCCGAGAGTGTAGCTCCATTGGTGCAGTGCTCACCTAGCAAGCCCAGAGCTCAGGGTCCCATCCCAAACACCACAGGAAGTGAGCTTGACGGCTCATTAACAGAATCCCCGTTCTCTGGAGAGGAGGAGCGTCAAGACAGCCAAGGTCATTTTTCAGGTGCCTAGTAGTGAGTTTAAGGCCAACCTATTTAATTTTCTTTCCTTCATTTTTGTCTTTCCTAATACTCTATAGGAACCTCCTTTTACCTCTGGCTCTTAGCTTAGGAAGTTGCTCTTCAGCATGCATTCCTGTGGAGGGACAGGATGATAAGAACCAGTAATAGTGGTGTCTCTTGCTCAGGATAATATACTTTTGAATATAAAACAGACACACTCAGCCTTTTGTATATTTTTTTTTTGTAGATAACACTGGTTTTTTGGCACACTTCTGAATTCTTTTTCCCTTGTCATTCTTAATGTGAAAGAAAATAATGATAGAAATGCGCCTGGAGAAAACTGCAGTACCACTTTACTTTTTTGCCTTTTCGAGCAAAAGTGGCCTTCCAGTGGCACATAAGAACTTGATGTCTAATCTCTAGCCACTGAATCTTTGTAAAGAGAATGGGGTGAAATTAGCATCTGAAGTGTTGGCCTTAGTTGAAATCATTGACTCTTTTGTAGAGAAAAGTGACTCTTAATCTATTACTTTGATCTCCTGAAAGCCTTAGCTATCTATAGCTGAGTTAGCTGGAACTGTGTGGCTTACAAGGGAAGGACAACATGATTCTGATTATCTGCAGTCCAGATCAGGAGATACTTTCTAAATATTTTTCTCCTTTTAAAGAGTATAAATTGAAGCAAGAATGGATGTATATTAAGAAAGTTACAATGTCTCGTAGATTCCCAATTAGGAACAACTGGTATTAGCCAGGATGCACTCCTGTGAAGTGACAGCATTTAGTTTAAAGAGTTTTACCATTTATTAGCAATAGTATTAGAATAAATGATAATGATCATTAAGTGTCGTGTACATGATAATTTAAGTAATTATCCCTGAGATCTTCTTCTATTAGTCAAACCTCTTTTGGTTAATTAGTAGAGGAACTTTATTATTCCAGTTTGGAAAGGTATGGGGAAATAGTACTGGAAAATGCTAGAGAAACCAGCAGTCCACTCTATTTACTTCTTATCCCTTCTGTTGTAGCGATCTCATGGTTAAAAGATTCTGGCAACTTTTAAAAGGCCTATTAAATTGTATGTACATACTTTTTATTAAAGCATTTATGTAGCACAAAAGTACTAATATATGCAAATAAAAATGTAATGCTTATTTACCAACATATCCACACTTATAGATGAGCTAATAAATACTGTTTACAGTTATTGTTAAAACTGTTAATACTGTCTTGTATTTAGTCCTGACAAGCCAGTAAGTCAGAATCTATAGAAGCCCAAGGATATAACTGTAGGAAATAACTAAGATATTCTGTTGTCTGCCCTTTTGTTATTCACATCTTCTTAGCGTAGTGTCATAGTATTATAACTCCTTGCTACTGTAGTTCTAGTTTCTGCCTTCATATTTGGTAAACCATGAAGAAAGTTTTATTTAGTACAAAGTACCCCATTCCCTGACTTTGTCTTAGTCTTCCCTGTGTCCTGAAGGAGAAAGAAAGATCAGGAAAAGGAACTTGTAAAATTCATTGTGATTTGTCACTGAGCGACTTCTCATGTGCTGCTGCTTTCTTTCATTTTCTTTCTTTCTTTTAATATGCTAGCAGAAATAACTATAGGCCAGGGCATTAAAAGAGATCCAATATGGTTCTTCGGAACGAAGACAAACTCTGTCCAGGACGGCTCCCGGGACCCTTGCTCCACATGCAGCCTTGGCAGCTGCTTCCTCTGAAGTCTCGAAGCTTTCATCACTTCCTAAACACTGTTCTGTTTCCTACTTATTTACGGGAAACTGGACGCAGCCTATTACTCTACATTCTATTAGCCTACTTTTTCTTCATCCACTGATTCCAGTTCTCTTGTCTAAATATAAAAGGACACAATCTGCTCAGGATTTGTAATGGAGTGAAGTAATGGAAGTCATTGAGTCCAAGGACCATCTTGTAGAAACTTGGAAGATTTCCTAGAAATGATCTCTGTCTTCTACACATTTGTTTGTTTTAATTATCAGAAAGGTTCGGAGAATATTTCTGTATTATGGTCACCTTCTGTAGCCTGCCGTCAGCAGTCTCCTTAGGGCATCTTCCATGCGCCTGGCCCAGGCTTATGTGTTTTGAAAGTTTGCTTTTGCTGCAGCGTTAGTCCCATATGTTGTAGTCCCACATTCCTCTTCTCCTCAGGTCGCCAACCCTACCTATAATCTCTCATAGCTTCCATGAAGCTCTTCTTAAAACCTGTTTTTATCATTTTTCAAGAAATACCAAATCCTGTTTCTAAAATGAGAAATAGAAGACAAATACACAAATTCTTGCATCACTGCAACTAACTCCCTGTTTCCCTAAACTGCTTGGCACTGTGTTCTGAATGGCTCTGCAGATGTTTATTTGCTTAAATTCTCTATCCAGTTTCTAGCCTATTCTCACACTGTATGTATATACTTTAAAGGAAGAAAACATACATATGGAAAAGTGCATAATTCCTAAGATAAGCCTTGATCAAGGTTTGTAAAATGGACTTACCCATGGAACAAGCACGCTGATCAAAAATGTAAAGAGAATTGCAGCAGCTCCATCCCACTCCTCTCAGCTAGTCCGCATTCCACAAATCCACCTCTGACTATGTGAACATGAACTCCTGTTATCCTTTCCTTTTTGTGGGCAATACACTTGCTCTGTATGTTGTTATGGGAAGTTGTAATGCCTTTGTTTAGTATTCTGCATACCACTATTTATTTATAGTTTTCTCAGATTAGTGAATATGTTTCTAGCTATGAGGTATTTTCAAATACTGCCACTTAGAACATTCATATTTGTTCTGCCAGGTATAGACTTGGAAGTGTAATTACTGTTTGATCGGTTATATATTCAGCATTTGTAAATAACTGCCTACTATTTGCCAAAACAGTTGTACCAGGATGTACTTCCATGAAAAATGAGTGAAGATTTTAGCACTATTGTTGGATACTGGATCATAAATTTTTCTACATTTTCTTTATGAGTAACTTGAGCACCATTTTATAATTTGACTAACTTTGGTATAAAATCCTATCCTCCCATTTTTCTGAGAATATGCCCTGCCACTGAGCTACCTCTATACCTCTATAAGGAATTCTGTCATAATGCTCATGCCAACCTCATAGTTAAAGAAAGTCTCTGTGTCACTTTGTTAACAGTGAGTACAGAGAGATGTCTCAGCAGTTAAGAGCACTTACTGCTCTTACAAAGGATTCAGCTTCAGTTCCCAACACTCACATGGCAGCTAAATAACCATCTGTAGCTCCACTTACAGTGGATCTGATGCCTGCTTCTGATCTCCACAAACACTGTACACATAGGTGCACTTATATACATGCAGGGAAAAACATCCATACAAATAAAATAAAAATTAACTGACAAAAAAACATATAAATCGTATACTCTACATAACTCATTACTTCAGTGGGAGACACAAATGGTCAGTATACAACATTATTATGTTAAAAAGCATGTTAAAAAATCTGCAGCCAGCTTATCCTATTCCCCTTGGTAGACCTGTTTATCATCATCTCCTCCTACAATAATAATCATATGGTTGCTATCCTCAAGCTTCTTTGGCTAGAGAGTGATTCTCTAGGAAAATTGTAGAACAGCTAACTTATTCCATGGTAAGATGCCAGAAAGGCATTTCATTTAATGAGTTAATGTATGAATGAAAACATGGAGGAAAGATATAAATAAATTACTATAGAACAATATTTAAAGTTGGGCCTTCTAACTCTAAATCTGATATACATATCAGAGTAAGTTTTATTTGTGTATTTTTACCATTAATAATAATAAAAAATAAACTGTCAACCTGTGATGCACTGGAGTGATGGGGTGAAATAGGGTGAGAGAAATCAGAAATGGACCTAAGTCTCGGTGATGCATAACTAGCTAATAAGTGGAAGCTCTGATGAACTTATACTTCCTTCCCCAGAGGTTCTGGGAAATTAAGCAGCAGCATCCTGGATCTGTGAGGACAGTCAGTGAATTTTATGCACCAGAGCAAGTTGAGCAGTAAGAAACTGAGCCCAAAACAAAAAACAAGCCGGGTGTGATAGTGCACACCTTTAGTCCTAGCACTTGGGAGGCAGAGGCAGGCAGATCTCTGTGAGTTCAAGGCCACCCTGGTCTACAGAGTGAGTTCCAGGACAGCCAGAGATATACTGGGAGACCCTTTATCTCAAAAGATAAGATAAGATGAGATGAGATGAGATGAGATGAGATGAGATGAGATGAGATGAGATGAGATGAAAGAAAGAAAGAAAGAAAGAAAGAAAGAAAGAAAGAAAGAAAGAAAGAAAGAGAGAGAGAGAGAAAGAGAAAGAAGGGAGGGAGGGAAGGGAAGGGAGGAAGGGAAGGAAGGAAAGGAAGAAAGGAAAGAAACTGAGCCAACCACCTGGTTTCCTTCAAGGCTATTTTAACAACATTTTCCATCTATTTTTCATTGAAATTAGCATGTGACTCTGTTTAATGAATGATATTTCAACACTGAAAGTATTTATCTATTGACTTTTAAAAATTGTATGCCGTAATGATTTCTAGGAAGACTTAAAAATGGCTTACAGAATAAAGCATGTTAATAATCCCACTTATCAAAGAATGCTAAAGAAAGCTGAATGCTGAAGAAAGCTATCTAATGACTGAGAGCCTCTGTTCTTGATCTTCAGCACAGGTCAGAATTATCTGGAGCTTGAGATAGAAAACAGGCTTCCACAGGTTTAGTAGGTTTGTAGAGGCTGTGAGAATTAAAATTTTCTAACAGTACTTATCTAGAAAGCATGGTTTAAGAAATGCTGATCTAGATCATATCATTCTTGTTTCTCCTTTTTGGTGTTTTGTGTCATCATTGATTGAGAATTTTTGTTAGTTTTTCTTTGTAAACCATGTATCTTCCAGTGTTTGATTATGTACAACAACAGTTCTATTTTTTGTGATTATTATTTTTTGTGATTTTTCATATGGATAAAAAGGATAGGGTTGGTAGCTGGAGACATAGCTCAGTGGATAAAGTCTTCCCACATAAGCATGAGCACCTATGTTTCAATCCCCAGCACCCACATAAAAGCCTGCTGCACACAAATCTGTGATCCCAGGACTGAAGAAGTGTAGACAGGCAGATCCCTGGAGCTCTCTGGCCAATCACTGAGGTCAATCAGTGAGCTTCAAGTGCAGTGAGAGACCTTTTCTCAAAAATAAGGTGAAATGTGAATGAAGAAGACACACAGTATCAATTTCTGGTCTCCAACTACATATTCATACTTGAACACACACATGCATGAACACAGACACTCATATACCATATATACAAAGGATTGTATGATTCCCATACATACATGAGCCCTGGCCCTGTTAGAAATACCTAGAGATTTTGGGATTTTGTTTTACATTTATGTATTTGTGTGTGTCCATGCATGCACATCCATGTGCCACAGCATGAATGTGGAGGTCAGAGGACTCTCAGGACTTGGTTCTCTGCTTCTATCATGTGAGTTCAGGGCACAAACCCAGACTTTCAGTCTTGACAACAAGCACTTAACCTACTGAGCCTTATTTCCACATATTCTGATTTAATTAGTATATGTTTGAGCCTGGACACTACTTTTTTTTCTTTTTTTCTTTTTCTGGTCTTTTCGAGACAGGGTCTCCCTGTAGCCCCAGCTGTCCTGGAACTCAAGGCTGTCCTTGAACTCACAAAGATCCGCCTGCCTCTGCCTCCCAAGTGCTAGGATTAAAGGCGTGTGCCACCACGCCCTGCCCGACACTACATTTTTTTTTTTAACTCCGTGGTGATTTCATTGTGCTGGCAGAGTCATAAATCACTGACAAGTAAAGAAAAATAGTAACAGTCCACATTGCCAAGAGGTAATCAAATTATTTCATTGTGGCTTCTTTCATTTCCATCTCTGGTAATATGCCTAGTCCCCCATTCTTTTGGGGTCTGTGTGGTGTGCATTTGGTGCTTATATATACTGTTTTGCCATTTTGTTCCTCTCTTAATTGAACTTCTTCTTGATTTTGATGAACCATTTCTTAAAGAGATCAAGGTCATTTTACATTCAATTTCTTTTTTCTAAAGCATTTAACCCCTGCCCAACTAAGTGTGATCTGCAAGTTTAATGAGCAAATTTTCACTTTCCTAATTGAGATTATGCTCATTAAGTTTTTTTTTTTGTCTTTTTTTTTTTTTTTTTTTTTTTTTTTTTTTGAGACAGGGCTCCTCCCCTCGCCCTCGTGCCCATCGCTTGACCTGGAATTCACTCTGTAGACCAGGTTTGGCCTTGAAAATCTACAAGTATCCGCCTGCCTCTGCCTCCCAATCGGCTAGGACTTAAAGGCGTGCGCCACCCCCGCCCAGCAGGCTCCATTAAGTTTTAATATGTTTATAGTATTATTAAAAATTATTTCTTACTGTGTAGTGATAACTGTTCTGGTTTTTGGACGGATTTTTCCTTTTTTATTTCTTTTTTACTTTTTTTTTTTTTTTTTTTTTTTTTTTTTTTTTTTTTTTTTTTTTTTTTTTTTCTTTTCTTCTTCCTTCTTCCCTCCCACCCCCACCCTACCCACCGCACCCCAGATCATGCATTCTGCCGTAACTGTCCTGCATCTTTCAGTCTTTTTTTTTTTATGCTTAGGAATTCACATTTTCCTCCATTAATTTTATATTACTCTAAAATATGGATACATACTCTTCACCCATATACAGTAATTACAGAGTCTGAAAATAATTGGTGGGTGGATTCTATAGCCTGTTGAGAGATTAACATTATAACAACATAGTTGCTTTCAGATAAACAGAAATATAACCATAATGTCATTCAGCTTGCCTTTCATCTGGGGGATTTGGTATTAGCATCCACAAATGAGGGAAACCATTCTCCGTTTGTCTTTCTGGGACTGTGTCACTTTACTCAGCATAATGGCTTCGAGCTCCATCCATTTACCTGCAAAGTTCTTAATGCCATCTTTCATTACTGTTGAATAGTACTCCATTGTGTTATACCACATTTTTGTCATGCACTTGTCTATTGAGGGGCATTTGGGTTGGTTTCAGCTCTTTGCTATTGTTAAGAGAGCTACAGTAAACATGGATGTGCATGTATCTTTGTAGTAGGATGAGTCTTTGGGGTATATATCCAGGAGTGGTATGACTGGGTCAGGTGGTAGGCTCATTTTGAATCTTTTAAGGGTTCTCCACACTGTTTTCCATAGTGGTTGTACAAGTTTGCATTCCCACCAGCAGTGGCTGAGTGTTCCCTTTTCCCTACAACTTCTCCAACATCTGTTGTCTTTTGTTTTCTTGATCTTAGCTAGTTGTATTGGAGTGAGATGATATCTGAGAGTGGTTTTAATTTGCATTTCCTTAATTATTAATGATGTTGAACACTTTTTAAGATGTTTCTCAGCCATCTTTAATTCCTCACTGGTGAAGACTGTTCAGCTCTTTACTCCATCTTTTGAGTAGGTCATTTGTCTTCTTACTTCTTTATTTTTTGAGTAGTTTATATATTCTTGATGTTAATGCTCTGTGAGATGTATCACTGGTGAAGATTTCCTCCCCCTCTGTGGGTTTTCTCTTCACCTCCTTGATTGTTTCCTTCACTGTACAGAAGCTTTTGAGTTTGATGAGGTCCCATTTGTCCACCATTGACCTTACTTCCTATGCAGCTGCTGTCTGATTTAGAAAGTCTTTTCCTATGCCTATGTCTTGTAGGTTGTTGCCAACTTTTTCTTTTATCACCTTCAGGGTTTCAGGCTTCACATTGAGATCTTCGATCCACTTGGAGTTGATTTTTGTACAGGGTGAGAGTTAGGGGTTTAATTTTGTTCTTCTACAGATGATGATCCAATTTTGCCAGCACCATTTGCTGAAGATGCTATCCTTCCTCCACTGAGGGTTTTTTGCCCCTTTGTCAAATATGAGGTGGCTAAAATTGTATGAGTTCAAGTTTGGATCTTCAATTTTGTTCCATTGGTCAACTGGTCTGTTTTTGTGCCAGTACCAGGCTGTCTTTATGACTATGGCCCTGTAATATAGTTTGAAGTTTGGTAGGGCAATCCCCCCCTGTATTGCATTTTTCACTCGGGGTTGCTTTAGCTATTTGGGGTCTTTTGTTTTTCTATATGTATTTAAGGATTTTTTTTTTCCAAGTCCGTGAAGAAGCTCATAGGGATATTGATTGGGATTGCACTGAATCTGTATTTCAATTTGGGTAAAATGGACATTTTTACTATATTAATTTTCCCAGTCCAGGAGCATGGTAGGTTTTTCCACCTTTTGATGTCATTTTCAATCTCTTTCTTCAGGGGTTTAAAATTTTTGTTGTAGGGGTCTTTGGTATCTTTGGTTCAGTTTGTTCCCAGGTGTTTTATTATTTTTGAGGCTATTGTGAGTGGGAAGGTCTTCTTATATTCCTTCTCCACTTGTTTATTGTTGGTGTAAAGAAAGGCTACTGATTTTTCTAGCTTAATTTTGTAGCCAGACAATTTACTAAAACTCTCAATCATTTCTAGACGTTTTCTGGTGGAGTTTTTAGCATCCCTTAGGTAAACTATCATATCATCTGCAAAAAGAGATAGCTTAACTTCTTCTTTTCCAATTAATACTCCTTTAATTTCCTTTTCTTGTCTTATTGCCCTAGCAAGTGTTTCCAACTCTGTGTTGAAGAGGATTGGTGATAGGGGGCAGCCTTGCTGGGTTCCCACCTTTAAGAGAAATGGTTCCAATTTTTCTCCATTTAGGATGATGTTGGCAGTGGGTTTGTTACATGGTTTTGATTATGTTGAGGAATGTTCCTTTCAGTCCTATTCCCTCTAGGACTTTAAACATGAAGGGATGCTGGATCTTGTCAAAGGCTTTTTCTGCATCAATTGAGATGAGCATGTGGTTTTTTGTCTTTCAGTCCATTTATGTGATTTATTATATTTATTGATTTATGTATGTTGAACCATCCCTGCATGTTTGGTATGAATCCATCTTGATCATGATGGATAATCTTTTTGATGTGGGTCTGTATGCGATTTGCAAGTATTTTGTTGAAAATTTTTGCATCTATGTTCATTAGTGAGATGGATCTATACCTTACTTTTTTGCTTGCATCTTTGCCTGCTTTTGGTATTAAAGTGATGCTGGCTTCATAGAAGGAGTTTGGGAGAATCCCCTCTGTTTGTAGCCTTCTAAACAGTTTGAGAAGCAATGGTTGTATGACCTCTTTAAATGTTTTATAGAATTTTGCCATGAAACCATCTGGGCCCAGGCTTTTTTTTAGTTGGGAGGTTTTTAATTGCATACTCAATTTCCTCAAATATTATGGGTCTCTCTACACTGTCAATCTCTTCTTGATTAAAGCTTTGTTGGTTCCCAGGATTTCAGATAATCATCCATTTCTCTTAGGTTTTTCAAATTTAGTGGAGTATAGACTTTTGAAGTATTCCGGTATCATTGGATCTTTTCTTTATCTATTGTGATGTTTCCCCTTTCATCATGAATACTGTTAATTTGGAGCTGCTCTTTTTTGTTTGTTTGTTTGTTTGTTGTTAACTGGGCTAGAGGTCTGTCTATGTTGTTTATTTTTTCAAAGAACCAGCTTTTGGATTTGTTGATTTTATGTATTGTTTTCTTGTTTCTAATTCATTGATTTCTGCTCTGATTTTTGTTATGTCTTCCTGTCTGTTGGGTTTAGGGTTCATTTGTTGTTGACTCTCAAGTGTTTTTAGCTGCAGTGTTAGATCATTTATTTGTTCCCTTTCTGATTTTTTGATGTGTACACTTAGGGCTATAAATTTCCCTCTCAAGACTGCTTTTTAAGTATCCCAAAGGTTTTGTTGTGTTGTATTGTCTTTTTCATTCAGTTCCATGAATACTTTTATTTCACTCTTCATTTCTTCCCTCACCCATTCATTATTCGGGATTGTGTTGTTTAGTCTCTGTGTGTTCCTGTAGCTAGTTGGACTTACTCTGATGTTCATATTGACACTGTGGTCTGATAGAATGCATGGAATAATTTCTATCCTTTGTTTGTTGAGGTTCCTTTTGTGTCCCATTATGTGTTCGATTTTGGAGAATGTTCCATGAGGTGCTGAGTAGAAAGTATATTCTCTGGTATTTAGGTGGAATATTCTGTAGATGTCTGTGTGGTTCATTTGGTGTATTGTATTGTTCAGTTCTGATGTCTCTCCTTTTATTTTTTGTCCAGTTGATCTATCCAAGGGGCTCAGTGGGGTGTTGAAGTCTCCCACTATTAGTGTGTTAGGATTAATCTGTGTCTTGAGGTCCTGCAGAGTTGTATTTTTAAAGTTAGGTGCACCAGAGTTTGGTGCATAGACATTTAGGATTGTGAAGCCTTCATGGTTCATTGTTCCTTTGACAAGAATGTAATGGTCCTCTTTGTCTCTTCTGATTAATTTTACTATGAGATCTATTTTGTCTGATATTAGAATAGCCACTCCAGCTTGTTTCTTAGTACCATTTGCTTGGAATATTTTTTCCATCCTTTCACTTCTAAGGTGATTTCTGTCTTTAAGGGTGAGATGGGTTTCTTTTAGACAGAATATGGAAGGGTTCAGTTTCCTAATCAATTCTCCCAGTATATGCCTTTTGATTGGGGAGTTTAGGCCATTAGTATTTTATGTCATTATTGAGAGATGTGTGTTACTTCTTTTTACTTTATTTTTTGTTTGCATTCTTGGTCTACGTTTATATTTACTCATGATTTTGTTGATTCTCTCTTTAATTGTTTTGGGATAGTTGCTTTTTCCTCTGTTTGGATTGCTTCAAAGATTTTCTGAAGTGTTGGTTTCTTAGACATGTATTCTTTCATCTTGTTTATGTCATGAAAGGTTTTTCTTTCTCCAACTATAATTGACATTTTTTCTGGATGTAGTAGTCTTTTTTGGCATCTAAAGTCATTTAGCACAGGGAATACTTTGGTCCACATTCTTCTAGCTTTCATCATTTGGGCTGAGAAATCAGCTGTGATTCTGATGGGTTTCCCCTTATATGTAACTTCTTTTTCTCTTGTGGCTTTCAGTATTTTGTCTTTGTTTTGAGCTAGCGTTTTAACAATTATATGGCATAGGGAGTTTCTTTTCTGGTCCTGTCTATTTGGTGTTCTATGTGCTTCTTGTATTTGTATGGGTTTGTCTTTTTTCAGTTTGGGGAAATTTTCTTCTATTATCCTGTTGAAGATCTGGTCAATAGTGTTGTCCTGGGACTCCCCTCCCTCCTCTATCCCTATGATGTGGCTATTTGGTTTTTTCATAGTGTCCCACATTTCCTGGTTGTTCCACTCTTGTGGTTTTTTTTTTCAAATTTTTCATAATCTTTACTTGAGCTTTCTAGTTGCTCCTTATTATCCTGTAGGTCTGCTATTCTTTTTTCTGCTTCTTCCATTCTGCTTTTGAGGTTTTCCAGTTCCCTCTGGAGCTGTCATTCTCATTTTGTAGCTTCTTGGTTTGTTGGTCATTTTCTTTTCTCATTTCTGGGATCTTTTCAGTGTTTCAACTTCCTTCCAGAGTTTGTCATTTTCTCCCTCTAGGTCCTTCTTGAGTTTTTCAATCTCTCCCCTTAGTCCTTTCCACTGTTTGTCATTATCTCCCTCTAGGTCCTTCCTGAGTTTTTCCCTTAGTTCTCTGATTTGTTCGAATTGTGTCTACAGTTGTTCTTCTGAGGTCCATGTCTTGGCTTCTTTCCTCGGAGATCTCATTGTAGGGATCTTCTGTAGGGTTGGTAGAGTTCGATGTGGATTTATTATGAGCTTTTCCCGTGTTGTTTTTCTTTGTGTCTTTGGCATGTGGATTTGTTTGTTTATTTGTTTCTTTGAATTCTGGTGCCTCAATGTTGGCTGCACAGACTATAATCACTAATGCTCTGCCTGTTAGGTCCTCTGCACCAGAGCTCCACCAGGATGACCGGGGGCGGGGGGTGGGTTGCGTTGGGTTGGGTTGGGGGCTGCGTTGGGTTGGGTTGGTGCTTTGGCCAGCAAGCCAGTAGGGTCTAGGCGGGTCCACCTTGAATCACCGGAACCTCACTGACTCCTGGAGGGTGTCTGCAGTCCAAGCTGGGACTTCCAGGGACGGGTGGCATGCTCCCCAGTGACAAGGCAGGTCTACCTTAACTCACCAGAACCTCACTGATGCTGGGCGGGTGTCTGCATTCGGAGCTGGGACTTCCAGGAACAGGTGGCATGCCCCCCAGGGACAAGGCGGTACCACCTTGACTCACCAGAACCTCACTTGATACTGTCTTGATTTTGCCCTATGAACATTTTCTTCATTATCAATGAACATTTAGTATTTAGAAGTTGTGTCATATTGAAACAAATTCTTTGACTTCTAAATAATTGAAAATGATTACTAAGTCTCCAAGTCATGTTAATTGTGATGAAAATATATAGCATGAACACAGAATATAAGCAATTTTAAAAATAAAACCTAGTGTTCACAGTTTGTTTGGACATAATATTAACCATAGCTATATACAGCAGTTAAGAGTATAGCCTTTCTCTTTACTACTTGGATAACCTTGAATAAGGTGCTTGTTTCTAGTGCCTTAGATTTTTCATCCATAAAATAGGTAAAATAAATAATCAGTCTAGTTTTAATGTGTTATAAAGATTAAAATCAGGTTGCTGGGCATGGTGGCACACACCTTTAATCCTAGTACTCAGGATATAGGGGCAGTGGATCTCTGCGATTTCAATGCCATCCTGGTGTACACAGTGAGTTCCAATAGGGGCGGTGGATCTCTGTGATTTCAAGGCCAGCCTGGTCTACACAGTGAGTTCCAGGACAGCTGGGGATGCAGGGAGCCCCTGTCTCATAAAGCCCATCCATACCACTTCGGGGAATATATCCATCAGACTCTTCCTACCGCAGAGATACATGTACAGCCATGTTTATTGCAGCTCTCTTCACAATAGCGAAGAGCTGGCACCAACCCAAATACCCCTCAACCGAAGAGTGGATAGAGAAAATGTGGTACATCTACACAATGGAGTTCTATGCCCCAGTAAAAAAGATGACATCATGAAATTTGCATCATGACATTGCATGAAATTAAATGGATGGAACTAGAAAATTTTATGCTAAGTGAAGTAACACAATCCCAGAAAAACAAAAGAAGAATGGTATCCCTCATCTGTGGATGCTAGTACCAAGTACCTAGTTGTAAGACAAACTGAGCAATGTTAATGTTATATTCCTCATGATCTAAAGACAACTGTTTTCTTGCATTGTGAATCCCTAAATAGGTTCTAGAGCTGACCTAACATTTATTTTCAGAACTGGGGTTTTTGGTATATGATGGAGGGTATGTGTGCATCTTTTAGAGTAATATGGGAGTAAAATGGAAAGATGTGAATCAAGAAATATGCTATGGAAATAGCAGTTTGTTTCCAAAGGATACAATTTTAATATAGGTGCTATGTAACAGGCTGGTGCAACTTAGCCTTTCTGGGTGCTTAACGACCATACTTAATGTCCATACTTATTTGGCTGAGGGACCTAAGGGATAAGTTTGTTCCTTGCCCTCAGAGGTCAACCAAGTCTTAGGGGACTATGCATGGGAGCATCTCTTGAAATGTCCTGCAAATGTGTGTCACCAGTCTTCCTGTTCAGGGAGGTCTTGGAGATCCACTAATGGGACTTCAGCCAGTGTCCAGTCTATAAAGAGGAAAGTCTGCTCATGCTTCAGAAAAGGAAATCTGGTCTCGCAAGACCTAATTTTGTCCTCGAGTGGATGGAACTGGTAAATGAAAAGCTGAAAGGAGCAAGGCACTCCCACCTCCCCCCCCCCAAAAAAAAACCCTGAGAGACCCCTGAGGACCAGATCTTCAACTGACCTTGAGAAAACAAAAACCTTGGTTAATCTGGGCTAACTATGTGGCCTTAAGCATCCAAAAAGAAAGTACAACCAGAAATAATCAGTAAGACCAGAGAAACTGTACTGCAGACATAAAACTTGAGATCTTAGTAAAAAGACAAAAAGGAAAAAAAGAGAGAGAGAGTACTGTGGTTTGGCCTGTCTTCAGTTCTTATTGGCAAGTCGATCTACCCTGTGGCTGCCACTGCTTTTGCCACTCCTCCAAGACATGAGACACAGCTTTTTAACCTTCCAATATGGACTTAAGACTCATGTCTCTCTAAGAATCCTCCAAACCTTCAATGCCAGATGGGGACTACTGAGATACCCAGCTTCTGGACTAAGCCACTAAGGGGATTTCTGCCTCATCAGAATAGAAACTGCTATTGTTGGACTACCTGGGCCATGTCATGGAGGCCAGTACAGGGGGATCAAGATAGGACACATGCTTAATGGACTTCATTTGGGGGACCATGGAAGGTTCAAGACCCCAATGTGTAGCAAAAGTGCAGGATTTATGGTTGTTTGGGATTGCCAAGGAGGAACCTTCGGGTACTTCCTTAAGGACCCCCAAAAGAAATAAATAATAAATAAATAAATGCAAAATGTTTTTCAATGAATTTTAAGTTGTGCATAGTAGAAAATGTTTGTAATCCCAGAATTGGGAGGTGGGGGGAGGAGGATGAGGATTTCAAGGCCAGGCTCTGCTATGTAATAAGTTGAAGGCTAGCCTGGGCTATACGAGACCCTGTCTTAACACACATACCCATATTTTTTAATTACAGTGGTTCCATGTGGATTATCTCTAATTGCTAGAAATCTTCCAGTAGGTGTTACCAATCTGCTGTACAGATGATAACATTAGGCAGATTCTATGTTCTGTTCCTGAGGAGCCTCTCCATGCCAGAGACAGGTCTAGAATCAAAAATAGAGGCTATAAGGAGCAAGGATGGCAATCTGTAGTTCTGTCAGCCTGGTCTAACAATGAAATAGAAAGACAAGGAAACTGTAAGTGTGGCAAGTGCTAGGAAGGAAGCCTGTACTGGGGTAAATAGCCAGACCTAGTGCTGTGGGCATGTGCTAAGGCTCTGAGGTGGACAGAAATGTTGCCTATGGGGGCTGGAGAGATGGCCTAGAGGCTAAGAGGGGCTGGAGAGATGGCCTAGAGGCTAAGAGCACCGACTACTCTTGCAGAGGACCCAGGTTCCATCCCCAGCACCCACATGGCGGCTGAGAAGCATCTTTAACGCCAGTTCCAGAAGAATCTGACATCCTCTTCTGACATCCACAGCACTGCATGACATGGGTGCACAAACCTACATACAGACAGTACATTTATACACATAAAATTTTTTTTTAAGTTTTAAAAAAAGAAATGTTGCCTATGTGCGGAGCTGAAAAAAATCTAAAGGGACTGAGCAGAAAACAGGATGGAATGATTGCAATCACCAAAGGCATGTGGCAGAAGCAGATTCAGATTTTCACCCAACTCTGTCCAGCTTCCAAGTCTGAAGGACACTTTTTTCCTGTGGGGAATATGAGGGACTGAGGAGGTAGCTCAGACAGAGTTTAATCCCCAGAGCCCACATTTTTTTAAATCTTAGCACTGGGGAGGCAGACACAGGAGGATCCCGAGGGTTCAGCAAGCTCCAGACCAGAGAGACTTTATCTCAAAACGCCAAGGTGGACAGTTCCAGAGAAAAGACACCCAAAGTGGACTGCTGGGTTCCACATAGGTGTACACACATTGGAATATGCCTCTTCAACTTCTCTGTCAGACAGGTGCATGAAGGATACTGCAAGGACATTCTAGACATGGGAACAGTGTCAGCGAAGCAAGAATCCACATAGCTCAAAGACGTGTGGTAACAAGGTGTTGTCAGAGCTGACAGGCCAGACAGAGCCAAATGTCAGCACGTCCGCTTCACTTCCCCGTCCTGGTCCCTCCTTATGTGCTGTTCTCCACAGTCTTATTTGGGTTCCACATAGTACTGCATAGAAGAAGAGCTTACTGGGATTGGTCCCACGTGGCCCCTAAGCACACTAAGGTGAACCATTTACCTGGGGCCTCTATGAAGTCAGAGCGGAGCCCAGGAGGGGTGGGGATGGTCTGGCTCCGGCTCCAGAGGACCAGGTGGCCCTTCCACACTACGGAGCTGTGAGAGAGCAGCCAGCTGGTTGCCACCACCACTTATGAGTCAGGAGGCTGGGTAAAAGGTTTCTGATCACAGGGACTGTCTACGTGGGTGCAACTCTGGTTCATCCGTCTCCAAATCTGGACAGCCCCTCTGCTGTGCATCCTTAGGTGGCTGCTCCCCAACTTGACTTCTCAGTTTCCTTTTCTGTGAAATGATATTGGCCTGGCCAGTCTCTTCCAGCTCCAAACTGCCAAGCTCTGAGGTAGCCGGGGTGGGTCTCTCAATCTGGAAGGCACTGACACAATGGGGATTTGGGGCTGGGACTGAGGCTACCCAGGCGCCAAAAGGAACAAGGAAATAAGATGTTTCAAGTTTAGTTTCCATCTAGGCTGCTTTGAGAAATGGGTGGGGAAGGAGCGGGATGTTTTCATGAGGGGAGTAAGGATTGACAAGCCCTGCCCAGCTCCTGTCTGCTCAGGTGGCTGTGTGCTGCACTCCCCACCACATGGAAGAAATGGGCTGGGTTGGCAGCGATGGGAGGGGGCCTCTGTGGAAGGGTCCAATAAGAAATGGGCTGGGTTGGCAGCGATGGGAGGGGGCCTCTGTGGAAGTGTCCAATAAGAAATGGGCTGGGTTGGCAGCGATGGGAGGGGGCCTCTGTGGAAGGGTCCAATAAGAAATGGGCTGGGTTGGCAGCGATGGGAGGGGGCCTCTGTGGAAGGGTCCAATAAGAAATGGGCTGGGTTGGCAGCGATGGGAGGGGGCCTCTGTGGAAGGGTCCAATAAGAAATGGGCTGGGTTGGCAGCGATGGGAGGGGGCCTCTGTGGAAGGGTCCAATAAGAAATGGGCTGGGTTGGCAGCGATGGGAGGGGCCTCTGTGGAAGGGTCCAATAAGAAATGGGCTGGGTTGGCAGTGATGGGAGGGGGCCTCTGTGGAAGGGTCCCATAAGAAATGGGCTGGGTTCAGCGTGGGGGCGTGGAGGGCCGAATTGGCGCTGGGGGGCCTCTGTGGAAGGGTCCAATAAGAAATGGGCTGGGTTGGCAGCGATGGGAGGGGGCCTCTGTGGAAGGGTCCAATAAGAAATGGGCTGGGTGGCAGTGATGGGAGGGGGCCTCTGTGGAAGGGTCCAGTAAGAAATGGGCTGGGTTGGCAGCGATGGGAGGGGCCTCTGTGGAAGGGTCCAATAAGAAATGGGCTGGGTGGCAGCTGATGGGAGGGGGCCTCTGTGGAAGGGTCCAATAAGAAATGGGCTGGAGTTGGCAGCGATGGGAGGGGGCCTCTGTGCAGGGTCCAATAAGAAATGGGCTGGGTTGGCAGCGTGGGAGGTTGTGAGGGCATAGAATGGTCTGGCAGATGGGAGGGGGCCTCTGTGGAAGGGTCCAATAAGAAATGCGTGGAGCGTGGGGGGTCTTGGGGGCAAAAGGGGTGGCACGATGGGAGGGGGCCTCTGTGGAAGGGTCCAATGAAATGGTTGAACATGGGGGGCCTCGGGGGGTCCAAAAATGGGTCGGCGGAGAGATGGCCTAGCGGTTAAGAGAGCGGACCGCTCTTACAGAGGACCGGGTTCCGATCCCCATGCACCCTCATGGCGGCTGAGAACCGTCTGAGGCTCCAATTCCGGGAGAACTACAGTTCCAGGGGAATCTGAGACCCTCTTCTGAACTCCGCGGCGTTGCACAACACGGGTGCACAGACTTGCATGCAGACAGTACATTCATACACATACAGAAATAAATAAAATTAATAAAAAAAAATTAAAAAAAAAAAAAAAAGAAATGGGGTCGGTTGGCAGCGATGGGAGGGGGCCTCTGTGGAAGGGTCCAATAAGAAATGGGCTGGGTTGGCAGCGATGGGAGGGGCCTCTGTGGAAGGGTCCAATAAGTCCCCATGGCCTCACACAGCCAAGAAGCCCAAAGCCAGGGCAGTGGTTGAAGTGATACCACATGGAAAGATGGGGCACACTCAGCTTTGAGTCATCAGTTCCAGAACTTTCTTCGAGCATCTGGACCCCAGTAAGACCCACCACTCCAGCAGCCAACTCTCAGTGTGGGAGCATTTTTTTGTTTTGTTTGTTTTGTTTTTTAATTAATTAATTAATTAATTTTTGTGTATGAATGTAGTGTCTGCATGTAGTTGGTGTACCCATCTCCTGCAAATGTGTCGGATTCCCCTGGAACTGGAGTTAAAGACGGTTCTTAGCTACCATGTGGGTGCTGGGAATCAAATTTGTGTCCTCTGCAAGAGGAGTGGGTGCTCTTATCTGCTGAGGCATCTCTCCAGCCCCCCCAGTGTGGGAGCGGCTGTAAAGTCGACCTCTGCTCTCTGGCTGACCCAGGCAGTGCTGTGCCAACAACAGCTCTGTGCTCACACACAGAGAGCGGCCTCTCCTCCTGCCTGGCTGGACTGGGGGCCCCCTGAACCCCATCAGCCTGCCTCATCCCACACCCTGCTCCTCAGAGCCCAGATCCTGCCGTTAACCCACTGGGCACCGGCCCACCTGCCTGTGTGGCAGCTGATCTCCCTGCCTTGTAGTACACCCCTCTTTCTCCATTACCCCCTTTCTGTGCTTCAGTCCTTTCTCCATTGCTAACATGGCTGCTTTATGACAGCCCTGGGCAAATTGAGCGTTAATGAAGGCTTCCTGCTGCGTCCACCCCCGTAATCTCAGAGTGGAATGGGCTCTATGGGAAGTGAACGGAGCCTGCTGGCAACGGTCCTGGCTGGATATTCTCTCCACCCAGAAGCAGGAGGTGAAGCCTTGTCTCTCTGGGGTAATGATTCGTGCTACCAAGACCCACTCCAGAACAACTGGGTGACGGAACACCAGCTGAACTTACAGCATAAGGGGCTGGAGATGGCTCACGGGTTAAAAGCAATGGCTGCTCTTGCAGAGGACGCTTGGAACCCACAGGACGCCTAACGACTGTCCCTGACTCCAGTTCCAGGAGATCTGACGGCCTCTTCTGACCTCAGGTGAACTTACATGCATGCATGCATGTAAAACTAAGTAAATTTTTTAATTAAAAAAAAACTTGACAGGACATGGTGGCACATACTTTTACTCTTGGGACTTGGGAGGCAGAGGCAGGCCAATCTCTGTGAGATTGAGGCCAGCCTGGTCTACATAGTGATTTCCAGATCAGCTGGGGCTACAGAGAGACTGTTCCAAAACAAACAAACAAACAACAAACCAACAACCCCTTACAGCGTAAAATAGAACTCCCCAAACTGGCCAAACGCCTGTTGCTTTTTTCTCCCCTGTGAGTCTCTGAATCTGACTGGGAGCTCCCCTCTGCAAAGATGAGCACCCAGGATGGTAAGGGTGCCCCCTTCACAACTCCTAGACACAGAACTAGGGGGGCAGGAGAGGAAGGCTTCCTCAGAGCAGAGCACTCTTGCCTGAGCTGCTTCCCAGAAAGAACTTCCTCGTGGATAAACTCTCAGGGATGGTTGCCTGCCCCCTGAACCCCCAGCACCCCAATCCACAGTGTGCATTCTCCTGCTTACAATTCTGAGTGAACAGTGGTTAAAGAAATGTTCCAAATGCACTGGTCCTCGTTACTGTGTTTCTCTGAACTCCTTAGCACTATGCAGGAAGGCCGGCTGGCCCCACCCAGGTCTTGTTGGGAAGTGCAGAGTGGGGTCCCTGTAGTCAGGGCCTCTCCTCAATGCCAATCGCAGCCTCAATTCCTGTCTTTCTTTTTTTTAATTTTATTTATTTTTTATGTGTATGAGTGTACTGTCTGCATGTAGGTTTGTGCACCCGTGTCGTGCAATGCCGCGGAGTTCAGAAGAGGGCATCAGATTCCCCTGGAACTGGAGTTAAAGATGGTTCTCAGCTGCCATGTGGGTGGGGATTGAACCCGAGTCCTTTGCAAGAGCAGTCAGTGCTCTTAACTGCTAGTCATCTCTCCAGCCCCAATTCCTGTCTTTCTATGGCCACCACTGAGGGCCAATTCTTCATGCTTAGCAACAGCATCATCTAGGCTGAGCCAGGCCTGCCCAGCCTGATGCAGCTAAATAAGCCTCCCTGTTCTTCAGGCAGCCTCTGCACTGCAGCTTTATTTCACATAAACAGCAAACCACGCTGTTTTCAATGCATGTTCTGTATCAAATCTCAAGCACGTGTATCCTGAAGATTGTTCTATGAAATTCAGGTTGATACAACTGCCCTGTGCTTTACTTGGTGAACCCTCATGGCTGCAAGAAGGGCCTCTCTTGCTGTCTAGGGCAGTGGGGCAGGTGTAGGGACAAAGGAGCAGAAGGAGGAGCCTGGGGCAGGTGACAGAAGGCTCTCCAGCTACTGTGAGACAGGCAGCTGTTTGCTGGGCAGTGTGGCCACAACCTGGAGCCTGCAGTTGATGCCCCACTGTGGCCGAGTGACTGTGGAGGTTGGTGTGGGGACAAGGCAGAGGGTCCCAAGACATGCAGAGGATGCTGGAGCTGTGGCTGCAGGAGAGCACTGTCCCTACCAGCAGAGTCTCCACATGTGTTGAGATGGAGAGATCAGGCCTATTCACTTCTAGTAAAAGATGACTCCGGGAGACATCTGTGTCGCGTCTGTGTCAATGCACACATACACACAGTGCAATCCTCTCTCCACACACAGTCTAATGCTCTGTGGCACGTTGCTGTTATGTTTGCATCCAGCATAAAGGGGACCTCAGAGTCATTAGTTCATACCCGTATTGAAATGGCTAGGCCAAAGTTACAAAGCAGAGCCAGTTCTAGAACCTTCCTGAGCAAGCACAGATCTTCTTGCTATTCTGAGTCCCCTCCTCACTTTCAAATGTTGCCATCTTTGTGTCTAGCTCCCCGTCTATGAAATGTATTTCATAGGATCATCCTGAGGATTAGCTAAAAGGGCGGCTAGTAGAGCGTCTATGGTGGCCTGGTGTGAACATGTGGAAGCAGAGGACAACTTGCAGGAGTCACCACTGTCCTCCCGTGGATTCTGAGGACTAAATCACGATGTCAGGCTTCCACAGCCAGCACTTCTACCTTCTAAGCCATGTTATTGTCCCAGGATTGACTTTTTTTTTTTTGGTCCTTTGGTGACAGGGCCTCCCTTTAGTCCCAGGTGGCCTGGAGCTTGCTATGTAGACCAGCCTGGCCTTGAACTCACAGAGATCCACCTGCCTCTACCTCTGGAGTGCTGGGATTAAAGGCCTGTGCTACCACCCCTGGCCAGGATTGACTATTTTTATGTGCTTTCTTAATACCTGGTATTGAAAGAAGTAGCCATCATGAAGGGTTAGATGTGCAGACTGATTGGAGGAAGTCATGCTGAAAGCAGTGGGAGGGTGTTCTAAAACGCGCGGCTAGAAACATAGCATGTCACTAGTTCCGAGGGTCCTGGATCTGGGGGGCTGCATGGGTCGCTGGGGCTCAGGGTCCTTCCCAACTGGGAATCACTGGGCACTTTAGCCAACAGAGGGTTCCCATGTTCACTCCTGGCTGAGGCATCTGTTCTGTACCGCAAATGGTGGGCCGGGGGGTGGGGGTGGGTGACTTTTATGCCCTAACCCCAGGAGTGGCATATGTGCATTCTGCTGGTCACACAGACTAACCTGGTTCCCTGAAGCCTGCGACTGCCAAGAGAAAGGGCTTCTCAGAAGCCATCTCCAAGCCTGGCTGCCCCAAGCTGGGAGTCAGAGAGGGTGGGAAGACCTTCAGCCTACGATTCCTGCATGGCCTTTGACAGGGATGGCAGCGCAGCCAGAGCCCAGCTTGTAGTGACTCCAGAGGGAGGAGTCACAGGGTCTGTGGGAGAGTGCTCAAGACTGGCACTGCACTAGGGCAGAGGTTGGGTGCAGAAGGGTACAGCTGGGGTGTCATGGATCATGCTCTGGCTTGGGAGCTGTAAGAGGAACATTTCCATGCCGCCACTACGCCAAAGTGTCTCCCCAGCCACGTGATGCATAAATTAATCAGAGGAATTGCTTGTTAAAGATAATCCATGAGAGAGTGGGGGTGTGGAGAGAGGGCTCAGCCCTGGCTGTTCGTTTTTAAAAAATTTTTTATTAGCATTATTTTTTTTAATTTTATTTATTTATTTTCTATGTGTATGAATGTACTGTCTGCATGTAGGTTTGTGCACCCGTGTCGTGCAATGCCGCGGAGGTCGGAAGAGGGTCTCGGATTCCCCTGGAACTGGAATTCTCCTGGAATTGGAGTTACACTCGGTTCTCAGCTGCCATGTGGGTGCTGGGGATCAAACCCGGGTCCTCTGCAAGAGCAGTTGGCACTCTTAACCGCTAGGCAATCTCTCCAGCCCCAGCCCTGGCTGTTCTTACAGAGGACCCCTGTTAGGTTCCCAGCAAACACATGGCAGCTAACACCCATTCTTAACTCCAGTTCCAGGGGATCCAGCGCCCTCTTCTGGCCTCCATGGGCATTACATGCACACAATGCAGACAAAACACACACATAAACATATGCCCCAGAGGCAGAGGCAAGGAGGATCCTGAGCTTGAAGCTAACTAGTGAGACCCTGTCTCACTTAAAAAAAAAAGAAAAAGAAAAAGATAATACAAGTGGTGAAGAGGACTTGAGGAGGGCCAAGCAAACAGCACACAAGTGTTGGTTACTGTGTCTGCATGTGCTTTTTAAGCATTGGCTCCAGCCAAGAGCACTGTTCTAGGAGCACTGGCCCTGTCCTCCCAGCATTCCCAGCCTGAGCAGCCTGGAAGGGAGAAGGCTTTTTTTGCAGGACAGGACTCTTCAGCTGGTCTTCCAAGTCTGTGGAAATTAGCAAGCAAGGAACAGGCTGGCCTCTCTGGTAGACAACAACACTTAGCAAACACCCCGGTCCCTTGTCCTCTTTGCCCTTGGGAGAGATGTGAGTGCCTGGGTGGCCCCAGGAGGCAAGTTGTTAGTCACTACCATTTCTGGGCCTACCCCTAGCTTCCAGCCTTGGACAAGTCCTGGCTGGAGGGCAACAGGGAGAGAAGCTGGCTAGTCACATTGTTGGGTGTGAGCAGGAGAGAAGGATGGTAGGACTGGAATAGGTGGAGAAGGAACTGACTGGTTGAAGGAAGGGTGGGTGGGAACAGTGGCCTGGACAGACTTCCCTACCTCTTAGTCTGGTTTCTGTTGCTATAGCAAGGTATCTGAGACCAGGTAATTTATAAAGAATAGATGGTTATCTGACTCAGTTCTGGAGGCTGGGAAATTCAAGAGCCCCAGGTCCAGCATCTGGAGTGACACTTCTTGCTGTGTAACACATGGTAAGAGGTATCAAATTTCTCAGAAAGTCACAGCTGTCACCATAGAAGGTGCCACTGTCATGACTCATTTAATCTCAGGTATCTTCTCCCCACCACACACCACTCACATGTGACTTGGGGTTGTTTTCAACATGTGAACTTTGTGGGGGACACGCTGCCTGTTAACCACCATCCAGAAAGAATGTGGGGTGCAGGACTGGGATCCGGGGTCCAGAGGCAGGAGACAGAAATGTGTTCACCAGGAGGACAGGTCCAAAATGTCACCCCACCCCCCGCTCTCTCTCATTTCCTCCCCTATTTTATACTTTATTTCTTTAAAATAAAATAATTACAGTATATATAGAGCTGGAGAGATGGCTCAGCAGTTAAGAACCCTGGCTGCTCTTGCAGAAGACCCGGGTTCAAATTCTAGAAACCACATGTTCGCTGACATCCATCCATAACTCCAGTTCCAAGGGGAATCTAAGGCTCTCTTTTGTCCTCTGCAGGTACCGCACAAAACATGTACATGTACACACATACAGGCATATACACATATGACATGTGTATACATATATGTACACACATGCAGGCATAATACTCATACGCTTAAAAAAATTAGCCGGGCATGGTGGCTCACGCCTTCAGTCCCAGAACTCAGGAGGCAGAGGCAGGGGGATCTCTCTGAGTTCAAGGCCAGCTTGGTCTACAGAGTGAGCTCTAGGCCAGCTGGGACTAAAGGGAGACCCTGTCTCAAAAATACCAACTAAATAAATAAATAAATAAATAAATAAATAAATAAATAAGGCTGGAGAGATGGCTCAGCATTTAGGAGCACAACTGCTCTTGCAGAGGACCTGGGTTCAATTTCCAGCACCCACATGGCAGTTAAGAACCATCTTTAAGCAGGGTTTGGTGGTGCACGCCTTTAACCCTACCACTCAGGAGGCAGAGGCAGGTGGATCTTTGTGAGTTCAAGGCCAGCCTGGTCTACAAAGTGAGTTCCAGGCCAGCTGGGAGTAAAGGGAGACCCTGTCTCAAATAAATAAATAAGTAAATAAATACAACATACAAATGTTACAGAAAAAATGACAGTGTGGGGAGATCACACATAACCCACTGTTTCTACTTCCAATTTTGTCATGTACGTATATGTATTTAAATATTTTATTTTATTTTTAATTGCATGTATATGGGGTGCACATGCCTGTGAGTGCCCTCAGAGGCCAGAAGATGCCCAGGAGCTGAAATTGCAGGTGGTTGTGAACCACCTAACATGGGTGCTAGGAACTGAACTTGAGACCTCTGAAAGTAAAACGAGCATTCTTAACCACTGGATATATATATATATCATAACCTGTCTTCTACCAATGAGTTAGACACCATTTTGTATTTGAGTGTTTTATATATTGCATTAAACATCTTCAATATTACTACATGTCATTTTAAAATTATTTTATGTGTTTTGTCTGCACACATGTAGGGTCCACCTGTGCATGCAATGTCTATGGAGACCACAACATGGCATCAGATGTCCTGGAGCTGAGGTTAGAGGTGGTTGTGAGCTGCCTATTTATTTATTTATTTATTTATTTATTATTTTTGAGAAAGGGTCTCCTTGCAGCCCCAACTAGCCTGGAACTCACTATGTAGACCATGTTGACTTTAATCTCACAGAGATCTGCCTGCCTCTGCCTCCACAGGCTGGGATTAAAGACGACCATCACACTGGCTGTCTTCAATTTTAAGGGAAGCACTCCCCAGTACTCACACCATCATTTGATGAGCCACTGTGGAATGTGAGCTGACTCGCCTGTTCAGCTGCCGTGCAGTGCACTGCTGAGCATAGCTGGACTTTACCTGGGCTTTCGCCCTAGGTGGTCCTGTGTGTATATTGTTCCACAGCCACAGATTCAACCAACTTCAAACTGACCCCAGCTCCAAGTCAACACCAACACTGAAAGTGACTTAAGAATGGATGGAGGGGAAGGAAAGACATCTCTAAGGGTATAACAGGGAAGATGGCACAGTCTTGGGCATAGGGCAGAAGAGGCAGAAGGGGGTGGGGGGAAAGATCCATAAAGGTGCCAAGTGAGGGTACTCAGCCATTGGGGTAACTCAAGAACCTCCTGTGTCAAGCATGGGGGCCCTGTGTCGTGTCACATCTGTCATGCTCACAGTTGAAGATATTTAATAGTATAAGTTTATCAAATAAAAAATTTTAAAGATAGGATAAAATGTTAATCCAAACCCTATTAGTTTCTGCAATTAAAATAAAAATGCCTGGGGCTGGGGCTGGAGAGATGGCCTGGTGGTTAAGAGCGCCGACTGCTCTTGCAGAGGACCCGGGTTCGATCCCCAGCACCCACATGGTGGCTGAGAACCATCTGTAACTCCAATTCCAGGAGAACTCCAGTTCCAGGGGAATCCAACACCCTCTTCTGACCTCCGCGGCATTGCACGACACGGTGCACAGACCTATATGCAGACAGTACACTCATACACATAAATAAAATAAATAAATAAAAATTTTTAAAAAATGCCTGGGGCTGGAGACATGGCTCCATGGTTAGGAGTGCTTGCTGTTCTTCCAGAGGCCTGGGGTTCAGTTCCCAGCACCTATATTGGGCAACTCACAACCACCTATATGTAACTCCAGCTCCAGGAGCCCCAACATTCTCTTCACAGCACACACACACATATGTGCATATACATAGACACACACACACACACATAAATAAAAGTGTAGGGTTTTTTTGTTTTAGTTTTAAGGGTGCATTTAATTTAATTACGAGGCCAGGCCAACACTCAACTCCAGAGGAGTGTGGCAATGAGGGGCAGGTTACAGGGCAATTTATAAGTACAACAGCCAATCAGAGTTTAGCATCACAATTAAAGTTGCCAATCAAGTACACCAGCCAATCAGAATTTAACACCACAGTTAAAGTTACCAATCAAGGAGAAACGTGTGAAGCAAGCAAACCAATCATTCCTAGAATAACTAAGGAAAAATGGCTTAATGGTATCTGAGAACACTACCCCTGAGTTTTTTTTAATTTAATTTATTTTTATGTATGCGAATGTACTGTCTGGATGTAGGTTTTTGCACCATGTCTGCAATCCCACGGAGGTCAGAAGAAGGTGTTGGGTTCCTCTGGAACTGGAGTTAAATACGGTTCTCAGCCGCCATGTAGGTGCTGGGGATTGAACCCCAGTCCTCTGTAAGAGCAGTCGGCACCCTTAACTGCTAGCTCATCTCTCCAGTTTTTATAGTCCTCTATCTCAATAATCCTCTATCCCATTTCCCCCTCTCATTGTGAGGTCTTCAAATCTTTTTTTTTTAGTATTTTTGAGACAGTGTCTCCCTTTAGTCCCAGCTGGCCTGGAGCTCACTCTGTAGACTAGGCTGGCCTTGAACTCACAGAGATCCACCTGCCTCTTCCTCCCAAGTGCTAGGATTAAAGGCATGCACCACCATGCCCGGCTGAGGTCTTCAAATATTTGAAGGAAGTTCTTAAGAGTCAACCACAGTTGGTGTTTCCAAGACGGAATGATCTCTACTAGGGAGGGAGGTGTATTGGGTCCTTAGCACCATAAGTGTCATAGAATTTACCCATCAGTTAATAAATCTGACAAGTGAGTTAAGGATGCATGGGCCACAAGTCAGAGAAACCAGAAGCATAAGTTTACTGGAAGATCTAGGAAGTCTTCAGCTCTCAGCTGAGAAAGAAACTGGCTCTTTGGGGGGTCTTGACCCTAAACTGCCTAGCCAATTTTTAGCTCCTACTTTTATCACATTACCCTCTGAGGAGGTCACTCAGTTGCCAAGAGGGAATTGGGGCGCCGACTGCTCTGACTTCTTCCATGCTGAAAAGGAGCAAGTGGAATACACCTTGTTCAGTGGGTCTATCTAAAAGAACCCCTATAGTTATAGGGAGAACAAAGTCCTTGCCTGGTGCCTGTGAAGGAGATGAAGGTGAGAGCAGTTAGGTACATTTTCTAGGCAGGGAACCAGGAGATGAACAGGGTGAATTAAATGTCCAACTTAAAAGTCCATTAGAATTTCTCAGCGAGGGTTCTGAAGCATCCACTTATTGGGTTTCTCCTTTTGTTCATTTAGCCATGGTGTCTGGACTCAGGATCTGCTTTCCAGGCATTCTGATAGTCACAGTGTGAGTTTCCTCTTAGGTAGTTGTGCCTTTAAATCTGGAAAAAGTTGGATCCCTTTCTTCTCCTGTAGCCTGCAGTAGGAGAAACAGAGGCTCACGAGGCTTTGGGTAGGGCAGGGCCCCAGGGGAGTTTCTAAATTTTCTGGCAGAGCTAAGATCAGGTTCAGTGGCAGCTGAGGACCCCTGAGCCAAAGGGGAGGTTGGACCAAGAGGCCCAGCCAAGGGACCACCGCCATTCCAGATCCTATAAATTTTGAGGTTACCGGGCTTTACTTTTGCTTTTGCTTTAAACTCACTAATGAGGGTCTCTGCTGAGTACCCCTCAGGGTTGCCTCTATATCTCGGTGCCACCTCCAAATGTAAATTTGCAGTGGAGAGACCACTCACTAAACCATGTGGAGTTTTAAAGGAGGATTTAATTAAATTCTGTTGCTGGGATGACATTCAACTTGAGATGAGTGTGGAAATAAACAAAATCTTTAAAGTAAGTATTTTTTAATGACAATGTTGCATTCACAAGGCAAAGTATCCATAATACTCATATTGATAACTAATGAATTAATTTTTGATGTATTTATTTTTATTTTATGTGTATGAATTTCTTGGTGGCATTTAAGTGCACCCATGCATGCAAAGCCCATGGAGGCTAGCAGAGGGCATTGGATCCCCTTAACTAAAGTTACAGAGAGTTAGCAGCCTTGTGGGTACTGGAAACTGAACCTGGATCTTCTGAAAGAGTGGCCAGTATCCTTAAGCCTATCATCTCTCCAGCCCATAATTAATAAATGTATAACACAAACATTGGTATAATCAGATATCAAAATATAAAAGTAGGATGTGCCGGGCATGGTGGCGCAAACCTTTAATCCCAGCACTTGGGATGCAGGGGAAGGTGTATCTCTGTGAGTTCAAGGCCACACTGGTCTACATAGTGAGTTCCAGGATAGCTGCTGCTACAGGGAGACCCTGTCTCAAAAAGACAAAAAAGAAAGAAAGAAAGGAAGGAAGGAAGAAAGAAAGAAAGAAAGAAAGAAAGAAAGAAAGAAAGAAAGAAAGAAAGAAAAAAGTAGGATGGATATATCCTACTTTACATATATATACATATATATTATTTAAAGTATTTTTATTGCTTTAGTACACAAGGCAAATTTATGCCACTATAGCAGGGGCAATGACTCATATTTCTGATTGGGTGGGAGGACCTGTTTAGTCTTGTAATAATGAGCCAATTGGTAAATTCTGCTCTCTGTCAGAATCAGGTAAAATTTAGCATCCTTATGTTTTCTGCTTCTCCAGATGCTTGTGAACAGCAACTGTTTTCTTAATTAAATGGTAGGGAGCCTCGGGAGGATTAGGAGCGAATCCTTCAGACTTAAGGAATCTCCACGTTATTGCCAGTCACAAAACTTGTGCAACACCATGTGAGTCCCTCCAGATCACACCAATTTGTGAGGAAGTCAGGCCTTTCTTGGCCAGTTTGTAAATAGGCTTCTTCATTGTCAGACATCAACTTCAGCCAGGTGGGGACACTATGGTGGCAGGGCAGAGCTGGGGACAGGCTCTTCTCAGGAGCATGCATGCAAGCCATGGTAACAGCAAAAAAGAAAGAAAGAAAGAGAGAGAGAGAGAGAGAGAGAGAGAGAGAGAGAGAGAAAGAAAGAAAGAAAGAAAGAAAGAAAGAAAGAAAGAAAGAAAGAAAAAAAGAAAGAAAGAAAGAAAGGAGAGAAAGAAGAGTATAGTTTTGGCTCAAAAATCGGTAAATAGATCAATTCAAGGAAATGGTGTCCACAAAAGCATTCATGGGAATTAAGTCAAGATTTTGACACTTTTGAAACTTTGTACTATGTGAAATCATATGGAAAACACCAAGAAATAATGTGTCTATAAATTTAGTGACCATGTCTATCCATGTAAATAGAAACACTTTCATAGTTTTGGGGTTCATCAATAAATTTTTTACATTTATTTATTTGGGGGCTGCACATGTTGTCAAAGGACAATTGGAGTCGGTCCTCTCCCTCTACCATGTGGGTTACATCAAACACCTTAACCTGCTGTGCTATCTTGCCAACCCTCATTGATATTCATTGGTGACAAAAATTTGGAAAAAAAATTAATAGGTTGCTACACATTATAGTGCTTGTGAAAACCAAGACACTTTTGGAGAAGTTGTATCTTTCTCAAATATTTTGGAATGCAAAGCCCACAGAGGCCAGAAGAGAGCCTTGGGTCCCCTGGAACTGGAGTTATAGACAGTTGTTAGCCACCATGGGGGTACTAGGAACTGAACCCAGGTCTTCTGCAAGAGCAGCCAGTGCTCTTAAACACTGAGGCATCTCTCCAGCACACACCTTTAATCCCAGCACTCGGAAGGCAGAGGCAGGTGGATCTCTGTGAATTCAAAGCCAGCCTGGTGTATATAGTGAGTTCCAGGACAGCTGGGGCTACGGGGAGACCCTTTCTTTAAAAAGACAAAAAAAAAAATTTAATGGACACACATATCCATGGTTTTACATACTGTCTTTGGCTGCCTTCCTTCCATGAACCCATGCATGCAATGCCCAATGAGGGCAGAAGAGGGTGTTGGAACCCCTGGAACTAGAGTTACAGATGGTTGGTAGCCGCCATGTGGGTGCTGAGAACCAAAGCTGGGTCCTCTGTAGGAGTGGCCAGGGCTCTTAACCATTGCACCACGTCTCCACCACCTCCCCCCAACCCGCTTTTCTTTATATATTTGAGACAGGATCTCTCTCTCTAGCTCCAGCTGCCCTGGAACTCATCGTGTAGACCAGCCTGCCCTCAACCTTACAGAGATTCACCTGCCTCTGCCTCCCAAATGCCAAGATTAAAGGCTTGTATCACCATGCCCATCGACTAATGACTTGTAATTAATTTTGCAACCAAACAGCTATGGCAAACAGACTCTCTCAGCCAGGTGCTCTTGTGACCTGGGTGCCTAACTTTGATCCCTCTGAACTTTAATTTCTGCTCTGCCAGAGAGTGAATGTGAATGTGGTTGAGAATTAACAAATCAAAGTTCTGAACGGCAGCACAGTCATATTTATATCTTCGTAGAAAACAATGAATGTTGAGAAGAATGTTGGACAGTGTGTGTATGAGATGATGAAGGCCTAGAATGAAGGCAAGATTGCTGCTAAGGGTGGGGTCAAGCTTCTGCTTTCCCAAATTGATGCTGGAGAAATGCTTTTGAATAAATTTACATGTGAGGTCAGTCTGCCCCAGTTGCACAGTTCCAGAGGACATCTAATGGAGCAGGGGCCCACTATTACTAAAGTGAAGAGTCAGGCTGTTTATTCAGATATAACTGTAATGTTGGCATAGTAATCCCATAAAAAGAGAAAGTGGAGCTGGAGAGATGGCTCAGCCTTTAAGAGCACTGACTGACCTGGGTTTGATTTCCAGTACCCACATGGCGGCTAACAACCCACCATAACTCCACTTCCAGAGGATATAACTCCCTCTTCTGGCCTCTATGAGCATTGCAGGACATGGGTGCACTTACACATATGCAGATAATACACTCATACACATAAAATAAAATATGCCAGGAGTGGTGGCACAGGCCTTGAGTCCCAGCACTTGGGAGGCAGAGGCAGGCGGATCTCTGTGAGTTCAAGGTCAGCCTGGTCTACAGAGTGAGCTCCAGGCCAGCTGGGACTAAAGGAAGACCCTGTCTCAAAAATACAAAAAATATATATATAAATAAATAATAATTTTTTAGAAAGAGAGAGGAAGCGAGCTGAGCACAAGCAGTCCTGGCTTCCCTCTTCCTGACTGTGGATGAAATATGGGCAGTGACCCCCAAGTTCCAGCTGTGATTTCCCAGCAATGATGGACCGCACCCTCAAACTGTGAGCCAAATAAACCCTTTTCCTTAAGTTTCTTTTCCTGGAGTATTTTAAGGGAGCAAGAGGAAGAGTAACTAAGACAGTACTCATGTTCCCATGGGCACAAGAGGAAGAGTAACTAAGACAGTACTCATGTTCCCATGGGGAACTCTTGACTGTGAGTTTCTCAGACTTATTTGGATCATCTTGACAGTTTTGAGGAATAATGAGCAGAAATTGATGTGACTCCCAGTTGGGTTTGTCTGTGTCTCTCGTTATTAGGTTGGGGCTGTGGCTTTGGTGAATGTCACAAAGGGAAACCGACAAGTGTCATCCTCCCTGGTGATGTTGACCCTGACTGTGTGGCTGAGACAGTGTTTGTCAGGTCTCTCTACCATGTTGCTCTGCTTTTCACTCTGTCATTACCATCCTCTTTGCAGAGAGCCAATGTGCACGGACCATGCCCTTGAGGAGAGAGTGCCAGAGAAATGATCTGAAATTCTGTATAAGAGATTTGTTTTAGGAGCTCAAGAATCCTGGGGGTTCCCCATTTATTTGTTTGTTTGTTTATCTATTTATCTTAGCATACTCCTCTGGATATTATTTTAGACTTTTAGATTATAATCTAAAACTATTTCATTTTGTTGCCCAAGTTTTTGTCATTTTTTTTTGGACATATGAATTGTTCAGTGGGCTTATGTGTTCCTTTGAGAGTTCTCGTGTGGTGTGGTGTGTGTGTGTGGAGTGTGTGTGTGTATGTGTGTGTGTTCTTACTTTCTGCCCCTCTACAAGATGTCACAGCCCATTTTGTATATTCTTTCCTCTGTTTTACAGTCATTTCTCTAACACCCTTGGACCCTTTGGTTGGAGAATGGTATTGAAACCAAGATCTTAGGGCTTATGTACCCGTTGCTACCGGGCATTTTCAGCTGACAGAAGGAAAGCTATGCCTGTACTAAGCCAGAAATACACAGACATCTCTAAGTAATCTGTGCATAACCATCTTCATCAGCTAACCTGAATTCGTACTGACGTCTCTAACTCTATCCATTTCAAGGGATCATTCTAGACTCCTCCCCTTGCTGGCCTGCCATTCCCACAGTGAGCAACCCACTGGCTACCACCACCACTTACTTCATTATTCAATTCCAATGTATGTGGTTCTTGCTCTTATAAGTGCTAGAACGTCCAGGGAGCTGCTGGCCTCACGACACACACCCACGAAGCTGACCATAACTGGCCAGACACACCAGGCCAGGAAACAGCTGGTTTCCATGCCCCTGACTGCGTGCAAAATCCCGTGGCCCCAGGCTGTTAGCCTTTGCAACCACCCAGCCAATCATGGGAAGCAGTCCTACGTCTGCACAAGGCAGAAAACTAGCTGAAATATTAATAGTTCCATGATCTATCATGTAATAACTCAGATTTCTGGCTGGTTAGTAAAGCTTGTAGGAATTCTCTTTAGTCAAGCGGTTGAACTGCTACGTAGGGTTTGGTCAGGCAGTCCTCACTTTGCATCACCTCGCTTCCCAGTAGCCAATGTCATATTTTTACATCACCACGCACCACCTCGGTGGTGGAGCAGACCCAGAAAAGGAACGGGAGAAGGGGCCAGTTCATGGCACGAAGCATGCCTGCCCGCACATGCGCAGTGCAGCTCGGAACCCAGGACTGCTCCCCCACAAGTGCACAAGAAGAATCACTATCTTCTGGTACCCTGGGAAACAACAGCATTAGTACAGTCATGCTAGGTGTGGTGGCACACGCCTTTAACCCCAGGAGGCAGAGGCAGGCAGATCTCTGTGAGACCCAGACTGATCTACAGAGTGAGTTCTAGGCCAGTGCCACCACTATAATTTTGCATTCTGCAGAAGATATTATATTTTATAAAATACTGATCTATGCTGAATTCAAAATAAAAAAAAACACTTATCTAAATATGGTGGGGACACAGCCCCTCAAAAGTATCACAGCCTACCAGGGTTTTTATCAACTGCCTAATAAATTCTGAGAGAACTCAATATGATTCATTCTTTTTTAACAACGGAGAGGTAAGACTTGAAGGAGAAAATGACCCACTATTTTTCTTATCTACTCAACTGAAAAAGATGAGGGAGCCATGGGAAGAGGTCAGATATTTGCATTTGGGCTTTCAAATACATGGTCAGTAATTAAATGAACATTATGTAAGCACTTTTACTTTAGTTTGCTTCTCCATTGCTGTGACAAAACATTCTGACCAATACCAACTTAAGAAAGAAAGGGTTTATTTGGCTCACATTTCCTGGGTCACAGTTCATTATTGTCGGAGCCCAAGGTAGGAACTCAGGGCAGGAACCTGGAGGCAGGAGCTGAAGCACAGGCCATGGCGGAACACTGCTTGCAGGCTTGTTCCCCTGGCCCATGCTCAGCCTGCTTTCCTATACAATACACAACAACCTGCCCAGAGGTGGCATGGCGAGCTGGGCCCTCCCACATCACCCAACAATCAAGGAAATACCCCACAGACATGGCACAGGCCAGTCCAATGGAGCCAGCTTGGGGCTCCCCCACAGACATGGCCAGGCCAGTCCAATGGAGCCAGCTCGGGGCTCCCTCACAGACATGGCACAGGCCAGTCCAATGGAGCCAGCTTGGGGCTCCCTCACAGACATGGCCAGGCCAGTCCAATGGAGCCAGCTCAGGGCTCCCTCACAGACATGGCCAGGCCAGTCCAATGGAGCCAGCTCGGGGCTGCCCCACAGACATGGCCAGGCCAGTCCAATGGAGCCAGCTAGGGGCTCCCCCACAGACATGGCACAGGCCAGTCCAATGGAGCCAGCTCGGGGCTCCCTCAAGCCAGGGGTGTAGAGCTGACAGTACAGCTCTCCAGAGCAGCTTGGCTCCCTTGATAAAGGAAGTGAATTGTCTTTCTTTTTTTCTGCAGTGCAAGTTATTAAACCCAGGATTCACATGTGGTAACACATACTTTACCACTGAGTTACACCCCAAAGGGTGAATTCTAAATGGAGATGTGAATTGGGGGGCAGAGGGGGAATTCAGTCCATAAGTATCAAAGAAATCCAAATAAAACCATTCTTTTCTCAGAAATTTTAAGGCTGTGGAATGTAATGTTTCAAATTTAATGGTTCTGCTTTTTTTGAAACAGGTTTGTTATAAAGCCGGGTTGGCCTTAATGTCGCAATCAATCCTTTTGCCTCAAACTCTGGAGTGCTGGGATTATAGGTGTGTGCCACCATACCCAGCTAAAAATACTCTTTTAAAAAAAATATTTTTTTTTTGCCGGGCGTGGTGGCGCACACCTTTAATCCTAGCACTTAGGAGGTAGAGGCAGGTGGATTCTTTGTGAGTTCAAGGCCAGCCTGGTCTACAAACTGAGTTCCAGGACAGCTGGTGCTACAGGGAGACCCTGTATCGAAAAGACCAAAAAAAAATTATTTTTATCATTTTACTTGTGTGTGTATGTGTGTGTGTGTGTGCGTGTGTGTTGTCTCCTGTTCAGGTGCAGGCGTGTATGTGTGTGCATGTGTGTGAAGGCCAAAGAAAGACCTCAGATACCATTCCTCATGAAGTATATGCCTTTTATTTATTTATTTTTTGGGGGTAGGGGAGGTTGAGACAGGGTCTCCCTGTAACCCCAGCTGGCCTAGAACTCAATATGTAGACTAGGCTGGCCTTGAACTCACAGAGATACTCCTGCCTCTGCCTCCCAAGTGCTGGGATTAAAGGTGTGCACCACCATGCCTGGAACCTCTTTTTTTTTTTAAGACAGGGTTAAGACAGGGTTTCTCACTCGGCTGGACCTCAACTCAACAAGTAAATTGGGCTCCCTGGGCAGCAAGCCCCATGGATCTGCCCGTCTCCATCTCCCCGTGCTGGGCTGACACCGTTCATCGCCATAGCTTTTCAAAAAGTATTTTATGCCTGGCATGGTGAGTTCCAGGACAGCTGGGGCTACAAGGAAACCCTGTCTCAAAAAGACTATATATATACATATATGTATATATATAATTTATTATTTTTCTTTTTCTTTATGTATATGAGTTCATTTCCTGCATGTAGGTAGGTGCACCTGTATTGTGCTATGCTTGCAGAAGTCAGAAGTGAGTGTTCCAGACCAACCGGAACAGCAGTTATGGACGGTTGTTAGCCGCCATATGGGTGCTGGGAATCAAACCTGAATTCTCAACAAAACTAGTTGGTGCTAATAACCCCTAATAGCCACTTCTCCAGCCCCACAGATTTTTTTTTTCAGTGTGGATTCTGGGGGTGGAACTCAGGTCCTTGTGCTTGCAAATCAAGCACTTTACCAACAAAGTCATCTCCTCAGCCCCAGAAAAGAGTGTGTGTGTGTGTGTGTTCAATTATTTATTTTATGTCTATTTATGTTTTCCTGAATGTATAAAGTACACCATGTTTGTACAGTGCCTGAGGAGACCAGAAGGAAGAAGGCATTGATTCTCCTATAACTGGAGTTACAGACAGTTGTTCTATACTAACACATGTGGGTCCTGGGAACTAAACCCAAAACCTCTGGAAGAGCGTGATGTGCACGTCATGCTCTTCACCACTGAGCCATCTCTCTAGCCCCAGCAATATATTTTTTTAGCAATTATGTCTTCCAATGAATGACTGAATGACTTGTAAGTCCTCTCCATACTCTGTATTAAACACTCAGTAGCTTCCAGATTTTAACTGTTCAATTCAGAATGTCAATAGGTTACTTTCCTTCTGCATGATTGTAGGCACATGTACCCTAAACTAAAGGGTTCATCTCACTAATGGGGAACAACTTTGCACCTCACATGGACTGCTAAAACCCAGTTCTAAATGGAGCATAGCACATAGCATATATCGGGTGTGCTGGAGAGCTTTAGTGTCAACTTGACACACCTTGGTTGAGGGAGCCTCATTGGGGAATTGCCTCCATTGGACTGGCCTGTGGCCATGTCTGTGGAGTATTTTCTGGATTGTTGAGTGATGTTGGAGGGCCCAGTCCTATGTGGGTTGTGCCACCCCTGGGCAGGTTATGCTGTATTGTATAAGAAAGCAGGCTGGAGGCTGGAGAGATGGCCTAGCGGTTAAGAGCGCCGACCACTCTTACAGAGGACCCGGATTTGATCCCCAGCACCCACATGGCGGCCGAGAACCATCTGAAACTCCAATTCCAGGAGAACTCCAGTTCCAGGGGAATCCAAGACCGTCTTCTGACCTCTGCGGCATTGCACGACACGGGTGTACAAACTTGCATGCAGACAGTATATTCATACACATACAGAAATAAATAAAATTAATAAAATAAAAAAATAATTTATTTTTTTAATTAGTTTTTATTGATGCTTTGTGCATTTCATACATTTTTCCAATTCAGTTCAGGCTTATTTCCCTTTCCCTCCCCCCCCACCCCCACCCCACCCCAGATCATGCATTCTGCCATAACTGTCCTGCATCTTTCTCTCAGTTTTTTTTTTTT